>JBBWUH010000019.1:0-70339 GCA_038380885.1 Phyllosticta citrichinensis | reverse complement strand
ATCTTTAGGCTTATTATTAGGCTTCTAATAAGAAGGCTCTAGGCTTAGCTATACTAATTAAAATAGATGCTAACTAGGTAAATAATAGGTAAGTAAGAAAATATTAGACTATTAAAGGCTAACTAGAAAAGAGACTACTAAAGAGTTAAAGCTAGGAACCTAGGATACTAGCTAGTCTAGGGAGGTGCTTTAGTTATTATTTACTACTAGTAGGTATATAGCTAGCTAGTTATTATTATTACTATACCATTTTAATACTTAGTCTAAGCTAGATTTAATAATACCTATGGTGTAGCTCCTACTATTCACCCCAGTGGTGTAAACCCATAGTACCTTTTTATAATTATAGTATATATATATTTAGCATTCCAAGTTTTCATAATTGGCCATTTGGCGCAATGGTAGCGCGTGCGCCTCCTACTGATGTGATATGTCAGCTGACATGATCATGTTATGGTGGTAGCGCAAGGTTGCGAGTTTGAGCCTCATGATAGTTGATTTTTTTGCGCCTTTAAGGCGGTCCTTTTGTCGTTTGACGTTCCGAGGGGGTGTGGGAGCGTGTGGGACGTGTACTGTGGTTGGCGCTGCGAAATGGCGGAGGGGAAGGTATGGCGAGGCACTTTCTGTTTTGGCAGTGACTGGCGCGGGAGCGGTGTGCTGGGAGGACGTGCAGTGAGCAGGGGATGGGGGGGGAAGATGGTGCCCTTATTATGGGTAGAGGAGTTATAGAGGAGCTAGGGATAGCTAATAAATTGCTAGCTAGAGGTCTACTATATTAAACTTAGGATAGATAGTCTTACTATACTTAGGATAGGGTATATACTAAGTTTATACTAATACTAAGGTAGGTGCTATAGTGAAAAGGTGCCATAGGTAATTAATATAGGTGGTTAGTTATATATATAGTTCTACCTATATATAACCTACCTATTAGATAGTAAATATTAATAGACTAGACTAGACTAGACTAGTATACTCTTTATTAGCCTATTTATAATCTCTAAGTAAAGAAACCGCGCCTCTAAGCCCTACTATAGGATATAGAAACTTACTACTCTCTAGTACCTAGGAGCCCTTTCTCCTTAGTACTTAACCTAGTATACTTACCCTACTATATACTATCAACCTAATTTAAACCTCTTATTCTATAAGGAAGCCATGCGCGTAAATGCCTATAATAACCTATTATCTCCTACCCTACATTACCCTACATCACCCTATACTACCTACTCTACTCTAACCTTGATCCTTAACTCCGTCTATCCATTAGTGCGCAAGCGCGCAGACAGTACAGGCCAATTAACAGCAATCAGTTACACAGAGGGAGCAGGCAGGTGGGTGGCTGGCTGGGCATCAAGATCGCATTAGCATTGAGTACCTACCTACCTACCTACCTACCTACCTACCTACTGCAGAGCCGCCAGACAAGGAAGACGGTGGTGGACGGGCGCCACATTGATGGACTATGGCGACCAAGAGAAAAAACCTTTTAAGGCTGAAATTGTCTAGCTATGGTATAGCAGAGTAAGCGGCAGCAGGACGCGGTACATAAAAGATAATGGATTAAGGGAGGGGAGGAAGTTCAAGGGCGCGGCGCGGCTATGTAATTACTGTATATGGCTAAGTAAGGAGTTTATGAGTAAGTGATAGGATAATCATAGTGGAGAGATATCCACAGACTGTGCTGCTCGTGCTGCTGGGGACGACGGACGGGCGGGCGGTGACGGCGTGGGTCGAGATGGAGATGGGGATGGAGAGGAGATGCGGAGGAGGGCGATACGAGGACGGATCGAGAGGGCGGTGGTGCTGTGGTTCGCGGCAGGCAGGGAGCGACGAGGTGGTAGGTAGGCGACGTGGGAGCTTGATTTGGGGAAGCGCATCGAGCGCCAGGCCAGGCCAGGCCAGGCCAGGCAGACGAAGGAGGGCGTCGTCGTCGTCGTCGTCGTCGACGGGCACTCAACTGCCAGAGAGAGAGGAGAAGAGAGGGAGGAGTGGTGGTGGTGGTGGTGGTGGTGGTGGTGGAGTAGCGGGTGGAGACGGAGGGCTGCGATCCCCCTGGCATTGGCATGCAACTCTCAAGCAGGCATGCCGGTCGCATTGCACGCACGCACGCACGCACGCACGCACGCACGTCGAGCTCGTCGACGACGGAAATTTGGAGGCTTGTTTTCGTCGCGGCGATGACGCATGGCGCGTTTCGTTTGATGATGACGACCCGACGCTGCAAATGAATCGTCTCTCTGCCATGTAGCCGAGCAGCATCTGCGACGGCCGACTTTGCGGTGTAACTCTTTACTCCCTCTGCTCCAACGCAAGGCCGCCAAGGCATCGGACGACGGCCGCCATGCCAAGCTTCGACGTGGAATGAATGAATGCACTTGAGGCACAGTCGAGGGCATTTGATTTTGTGTAGTGCTTCTTTGACCGGGGACAATACCATCGCTGTCTGTGCCCGTCGAATGCTCAACTCGTCTCTGCCGTCGGCAAGCAGGACAAAGCCGATCGAGGGCTCGGTGTTGGTCGTCGAAGATCAGTCTGCACATGACTACAGAGGGGACGCCCTAAAACTGCCACTGCATGCACGCCGATAAGAGCCAGCCAGATGCACTGATAGGGAGGCATGGAGAATAGGGATGGATGAACAGATGAATGGTCGACTATCCAAACAATCCTGGAGCCAAGGGGATACAGATACAGCAAACAGACGGGCGAGTTTGTTATATCTACAACGCCGCTCGCTCAACGTGTCCAATAGCAACTCGGTGCCATCCAACATTCTCTTCCCGCGATGCACTCACTGGTGGCCTGGCCTGGCCAGGGCGAGGGTCCGCCAGGAATGGAGCCGTCATGCGGATCAGCGAGTATGGACAGGACATGACAGGACGGCAAACAGAAAAGGACGCAGGAGACAGCAGATGCAGGGAAACGACAGACGGGGCGAAGATCAGTCCGGTCAAACAAAGACGGCAGCGCCTGAAATTATTCAGGACTCCCGTCGAGAGTAGGGGAGGGTAGTGTAGTAGTAGTAGTAGTAGTGGTGGTGAAGGGTACTACTATGCAGTCTGTGAGGTAGGTGGGTGCTGTGCTGACTCGGGGCGGCGCGCTGCTCTCTTCCGGCCACGGGCCCCGCGAGCTTACGCAAAGCTCCACCTCCACCCTCACCACCACCATATACCCACATACAGACCCCGTCCCAGTCGGACCCTTCAACTTGGCTCTTCTCCCGCTTCCTCTCCGCCGCCAGACTATTGTCTCTCTCTCACGATATCCACATCCAGATCCCTTCAACGCCAGACGCCCCCCCCCCCCCCCCCCCCCCTCCCCCCGAAGCCTCATCCCAACCGCATCCCACCACCTTGTCTCGGCATCCCACCCATCCACCTCATCTCATCCTCCCCTATCCACCTCTGCAGCCGTCTGCTTCAACCCTCCTCCAAACCCGCCGGATCTGGCCTGAATTCCCGCCATGGCATCGCTCTCCTCGTCGCGCCAGCGGTCCTCCGACTCGCTATCTACCCAGGCCTCGATGCAATCCGACAACTCGGCAAAACGAATCCGCCTGCAACCAGCCCACTTTGACGCCGACGATGCCCAGGGTCAGTACTCCATTCACCATTCAACCAAAGTCACTCGCGCACGTCAAATCCGCAACCTGAAAAAGAAAATTCAAAAAATCCGTGCCCCTTGAAGATCAAAATCACCCGCCAAATCACCCAAATCACGTGGCCTACCTGCGGACGAGACTAACATGGTGCCCAGTTTTGACCTGCCACACGCTCGAGTACAGCATGCGGTTAGCAGAGGAGCACGACTCGGCCAGGCTGGCCGAGATGGAGCAGGAGGACGACGCCGAGCTGCAGTCCAGCAGCGTGCGCTACGTCGTGGCATCCACCGCCCCGGCCGCACCACAGCCAGCAGACGCCGGCGCCGAGTCGACGAGGCCGCAGTCCCCCTTTCACGTAGAGAGCATCCAGCCGCGCGACCGCACGCGCGAGGAGTACGTCAACGCGCTCAGGCAGGGCTACAACCCGCTGATTGAGCTGCTGCTGCGCGACATTGCCCGCGGCTGCGACACGCTCGTCGGCTCAAAGGTGCCCTCGGTCAGCAAAATCTGCTACGACATTCTCACCTCGACCGAAAACAGCGTGCTACACGCCCTGCTCGACGGCAACCTGGCCTGGGACGCCGAGCACGACTCGGCCACCGTAGAAGCCATCGGCCGCCTGCGTGCCCAGGCCGCCTCGCAGCCGTGCATCTACCAGCGCGTCCTCGTCGACGAGCTGAACCAGTCCCCCAGCCCGACCGAGCTCTTTGACGTGATTGAAGCCCTGCGCCGCTACTCGCGCACCAGCGAGTGGGAGCTCGCCCTGTGCGTCGACACGTACAAGAGCCCGGACAAGTGGAACGAGAACCTGTCCAAGGCCGGGCGCCGCAAGTACCTGGCGTCGTACGAGAACGCCTACGCTACGCCGTCCGAGGCGCGCATCGCCGAGCTCGAAATGTTTTGCCAGAAGCTGCACTCGCGCCTCGACAAGACGCCGACGAGCGAGTGGGCCGAGCCGCTGCGCTTCCCGCTCGTCGACGTGGGCTACACGGTCAACTACGCGGCGCGCGAGGCGGCCAACGACGCCCACTCGTCGGCCAAGTTCCTCATGAACCTGGTCGAGGCCGTCGCCAACGCCCTGTTCCCCGGTCGCGGCTTCCGGGCCAAGCAGTTCCCCATCTTCCTCATCTTCGAGGCGCAGCAGGCCGTCATGGCGGACCTGGTCATGGGGGCGCTGTCGCAGGCGCTCCTGTCGACGGGCGGCGGCACGGCGTACTGGTCGACGGACCTGCTGCACGCGTCGGCCATGGCCGTCGACGACAAGAACTGGATGCGGTACGAGAAGTGGGCCGTCGACCACTCGCCGTACGTGGCCAACTGCCGCGCCGACGCGCCGCGCCAGAACGCCGAGCTGGACCGCATCAAGCGCATCATCGAGGCCAAGAAGCGCGAGATGCTGCTGCTCAAGCGCGAGTATAACGAGGGCCAGCTGCAGATGCGCCTGGCCGCCCGCGACATCACTCGCCGCGTCGCCCGCTGCAACCGCTACCAGTTCTGAAATGCGCCCGAGGAACCAGACGTATCCTTGGCCCTCCTCGCCCTCGTTGGCGAGTGAGGTATTCTGAACCGATTCAACTCGGCTCCCCCCTCCCCAAATCTGCTTCCATCCCGGCAACATTTCCTTCTTCCGATTATGGCCATCTCCTTCTCGGTCCTTGTGTTTTGTTTCCTTGTAGTCCGCACTCGGCGCGTTTCGACGGCGGGCCGGGCAGGGAGAGGTGTGCGGATGGACAGTAGTTCGGATGGGATTGGGGTACTGGAGTTGCGGGGTCGATTTTGAGGTGGGCCGGCGACGACCATGCCGTCCCAGGTTTCGAGAGGCGAGAGGCGAGAGAGGGCGAAGGTATGGCCGATGAGCTATAGGGCGTGTCTGGCGGTTGTACGAGCAGGCTGTCATTCGTCAGCAGCGGTCGGCACGGCAGCCAGAGGGCAGGCCTGCGGTCGGTCGGGCCGGATGGGTCGACGAAGGCGAGATGAGATGGACAACCGAAGCGGCCAGGAGACGGCCGGCGGCTGCACTCCCTTATACAACGAGCGAGCGAGCGACCAAGCGCCACCAGGGCAGGCAGGCAGCACTGCGTCCGCCCCCTTGAAAGATCAGCCAGCCATCCATCGAACGGACCTTTGACCGAGCGGACGGAGCCCCGAAGGAAACGAAACGCCTCTCATCTCATCTCAGCCTTGCAGCCTGCCTGCCTGCCTGCTCGCTGTCATCATCGACCGACGCCCCAGGTCCCTCGCTCTTGTGTCATCGGTACAGACAGACAGCACACGCATGGACGTATCCTAGTGTCAATGAGGCGTCGAGAGCCGCGGCCAGCGAGGTGTCGGAAAGAAAGAAGGCAGCGCAGCGCAGCGAAGCAGAGCGTAGCGGAGCAACGAGACCAAGAACGAAGAGAGGGGAAGAAAGCGAGACGAAGCAAGACACCGCCGTCTTGCCTGCCAGCCTGTCATGTACATACATACCTCCATACCTTGCCTCCATCTATATACATACATACATACGGGCGGCATGTCATGGCATGTCTCGTGCTCATGCTCATCAGCAATCAGCAATCAGCATCACGCAATGAACCTTACCTCCCGTTCGCTCACAACGCAACGTACGCACGGTCGGGGCCGTGGCCGCGGAGGGATGGGATGGGATGGCAGGGCGAGGATGTGCGGTGGTCGGGTCCGGGGCGATTGCGACATCGAGGCGTCTTCTTGCTCAGCTTCTTTGGGTTTGGCTGGGTGCCAACACCGCAGACCGCACGGCGCGAATCTCTCCGCTTCTTGTATTCTTGTCTTGTCGTCTGCGCTGGAATGGAATGTCTTGTCTTGTTGCGTCTTGCGGGATCGTGGGCGCTTTGGCTGGTTGGTTGGGGTCTGGATGAGGTGTTGATGAGATGCGATGAGGTGCGGCGCGCGTCGGTGATGTGCTTTGCTTGCGAGAGTGCTGCATGCGCTGTACACTGACCGCTGTCCGATGCAGTGCGCTAGCTGCGTATCTTTCGTCTCCGTCGTCGTCTTCGTGTGGAAGTGCTGCTGTGCTGTGCGGTCCATCTCCTGTAGCAGCGGCACCACCGCCGCGGTGCGGTTGTGGTGTGGTGGCGCGTCGGAGTGTGTGCATGTACAAACACACAAACAACAAACACACAACGTCGATTTTCTGAGTGTCGGGTCCGGTGCAGGATTTTGGTATGCATGTATGAGTCTGTTTGTCTACGCTAGATGCGTTGACACGAAGAGAGAGATGGTGAAGCGTCGCCGCCTATCTATGGCGTGATTTGATTCGCTGCGTGCGTGCTCTCTCCTATATGGGTAGGTACATGTACATGTTGTACACGACCATCCTACTTGTCTCTGACCGCCGCTGGGCGTCGGCCCCTCGCCTGCTGGTTGGACAAATGGACGCACAATGGCGACACCTGCCGCCAGCCACCTGGCGTGAACAGAGGGGAGAATGCGGGGAGGCAGAGATAAGCTTTTATCAAGCTTTTTGTTTTCCTTCTCTCGTGTCGCGTGGCTTGGTTTGCCAGTCAGGGGGCGAGTGACGAAGAATGAAGTCTATTTCTTTTGATCTACTGTCTGTCGTCTACGTGCTCTTACTCTAGCTTTTCCGCGTCTCAGGGTATCTCTACTTCTGCATCAACTCCACCACAGCCAGCCTACATACTCTACAGCGTGTACCTAAACCCCTTATTATCAATCTCCGTCGCATCATGCATACCCATCTCAATGGCCTCCCTCTTCTGCTGCTCGCTGAGCGGCCCTGCAGCCGCGGCCTCGCGATCGCGCTTCTTATTGACGCTCCCCATGTAGACGTACAGCGCGACGACGCTGAGCAGCTTGACAATGTAGCCGACCAGCATGGCAATGTACGCCGAGTGGTACCCGGGCGCCTCGCTGTCCTTGAACGTCTGCGGCCCGATGATGTTGCCCACGCAGTAGCCCGTGAAGATGGCCGCGCCCGTGAGCTGCTTCTTGGTGTAGCCCGACACGTTGCTGCTGACCATGGTCAGGCTCATGCTGAAGCCCAGCCCTTGGAAGAAGCAGAGCCACAGCGCGACGAGCCGGCCCCACTTGTTGGTGTCGGGGAGCCCGACGAGCAGCGCGGCGCCCAGGATGCAGATGAGGTTGGCTACGATCATGGTGATGCAGCGCGAGTTGGGCCACTTGGTGCACACGAAGCCGCCGCCGAGGAGCGCCGCGAATTGCACGAAACCGCCCGGGATTTGCAGGTACTGCGTGCCGAGCGTGTCGTAGCCAAACGTCTTGATGATGATGGAGGTGAACTGTGGGGCGTCAGTGGGAAGATTTTGCAAACGGCAGGGAAGAGACGGAGCACGGGAGGGGCAGGAAGGGAGGGGGAGGAGAGAGAGGAAAAGGGCAGCGGAAGAGAGGTGGATGGACAAGGGCACTCACGCTGGTCAAGGCCGAATTGGGGACCTGGGCCCCGACGGCCAGGATGAACAGCATCCACGTCTTTGGGTCGACGAAACATTGCCACGCTTGGTCCTTTTTGAAGTGCGTGTTCTTGACGCCCTGACGGTTGCTGGCCACGCGGTCCACGGCAATGGCACGCTCGCGCTCCGTCAAAAACTTGGCCGTCGACGGCAGGTCCGGCAGCAGCAGGAACGAAATGGCGGCCCAGAAGATGCTGACGGCTCCAAAGATGATGAAGACGTATTGCCACCGGGCCAGGGTCCCCGAGTTGATGTGTCCAACGGCATACCCGATCAAACTGCAAGAGGGTCCGGTCAGCACGCAACCGAGAAAAGGGGCACGAACAAGTGTCCACGTACCCACCGACCATAGTCGCCAAACCATTAGTGCCTGGAAGATGGTGGGATTCGTTAGCCAGGGCCACAGACCCACTTGATGCTGGAGGGTGCATCGGGCACGTCTTCACTTACAGTAGTAGGCCTCCAGGCGCAGGGGCTGTTCTGCGGAAGTGTACCACAGACCCATGACCAGCACGAAGCCTGCGATTGTCAGCTTGGACGGTGCTCGGAGAAGGCGGAGGTGGACACGTACCTGGGTTGATTGCGGCCTCGACGAGTCCGAGCATGAAGCGGTTGACGGCGATGCCGGCAAAATTGTGGCATGCTGGCGTCGTGATGAGAATGACTCCCCAGCCTAGAGCTGTTAGCTCCAGGGATCCAAAAACCACAAGACGGCAAATCGTACCAAAGGTGATGCCGCTCAAAAACTTTCCAATGGGAAACCTGCACCATGTCAGCTGCGGCACGACGATTAGTGATGAAGACGCACCTCTGCATAATGTACCCCGAGGGATACTGTGCAACGAGGTAGCCAAAGTAAAAGATCTAAAAAGTCAGTCGCTGTTTCTGGAGTTAAACGAAAAACATACCGAGTTGAGCCACGAGTACTGATCGCCATGCAGATGCGTCCCCTGCTTGAGACCGTAGACACTCGAATAGTTGATGGCATTCTGCTCCCGTCAGTGCCGCAATTTGGCGATTGGCGATTCTACACACCTTGTCGAGATACTGGAGCAGATAGGTCACGAAGAGGACGGGCACGACGCGCAAGTCAATCTTGCGCAGCACCCTCTTCGCCTCGGATTCGTCGTACTCGAGACCTTCAGTCTTCTTGAAGACTTCGTAGCTGTCGTCGAGGTCGGACGAGTTTTCGCTCGACGAGGACCTCTCGACGTCGGCATGCTCGAGCGGAGCCTTGGAGTCGTTGATGGCGGCCATGATGCAGGCTCACGATTCCGGCTAGTGTCCGGCGGGGAGAGTAGGCTGGCAGACGGGCTGGGTTCCACCACGAGAAAGCTGGGGACTGAACGATGAAATCGACAAAGTCGGTCTTTTTTTCTACGACAGCGGCTACGAAAGATGGGAGGCCGATACGGTATTGCGTGCTTGCCACAACGCCAGCCGGATGCCGTGGCCGTTTCGACGGTGATCTCGGACGTGGGAGGCATTGCGGCCCACCGAGGGCTGCAGTGGTCGAGGGCGAATGACGGAGCGGCGCATTGTCGTCAAGAGGAGCACGATGTGATTGGCGTGGACGAGACGCGTGTGGTGTTCTTCAACAGTGCCCCTGCGGCGTCCTGATCACGACATTCGCTTGGAGTTGACGCAACGCCGCCTGTCCACTGGCGACGTTTTGATATCCAGCATGCCCACCTCTTTCTTCATTTCTGCGGTCACATCTCTGCGGACAGAGTCTTCGAGCCGTCGCATTTCCGCGGATCGAGTGGGTCGAATCGAACTGGAACGGGAAGCACGGTGGACGACGTCATGGCTGTTTGCTGACAACTGGCAGCTCGTGTTGCCTGTCTCGCGGCCGAAACCGAGGTCGAATTCGAGGAGAGGTGGGCGCCGAGGTCAAGACGGGTCAACGACAACAACAGACGGCAGCCAGCGCGTTGATGGAGCAGTCGAGACGAGATTGGGTTTTTAGATTTGGAGCAGTCCAGGTCCATGGCTGGAGGGCGAGTCAGACTAGCGAGAGTCTGTCTGCCGCTTGACTCGCGCCCAAGTTTCTTTTTTCCCCCAACTCCAGGTTCTCTAGTCTCGGATCCCCCACAACCTGTGGCTCTTTTCCTGTTCCTGCCGCCCGTCTTTTCTTTTCGCTCGTCCCGCTACTCTAGTTCTCGAGCCTCACAAGAGACAAGCCTCCCGTTCCGCACCAGTCGCAAGCCAATTTCGAAACACTGCCAACCCAACCCAGTCTTTTCCTCTCAAATGGCAGCGGATCGCGCGGCTCAAGCCGTGCCGACACCACTGCTACGCAAGTATACAATGCCACTCGCTGTTGTACCTCTACTTATTACTTTTGGGCCCAGCTCTGACCGCCCAGTCGCTCGCTTGTTGCCTACCGTTTCACCTGTGCTGGAGAATCCACCGGCTTATCGACTCCGAGCGTCGCAACCGTGGCGTCTGGTTTTGGTTCACCATCTCAACCACTTCTCCCTAGACTCGTCCCTCCCTTTCTTCCTTTGGCCTGCTAGTCCTCTCTCAGTTAACCCTCGCCCTCGGTTTCCGCACCGCCCCAGACCCTTCGCGACTGGCCTCCGTCTCATTGTACGTCCAAACGAGCGTCATGCGGCTCCAAAGCCTTCCTCCAGACCACCTGCCACTTTGTCATGTCATCTTGCTGTCAGCTCGACATGAGACTAGGCCGTAACCACTGCCTAGCGCTCCATCCATCCGATGCCATGCTGCGCTATCAATATCCCTTTCCTCTAGCCCTCTCCCAAGTCTTTGAGCTTGCGAGCCTGTTGTGCTCCTCTTTTTGGCTACTGCCGTTCCTTATATCTCGTCGCGTGTGCCGTTCGTCCCGTCCCTGGTCATGTGCCGCCGCTCATCAGCATGTATACAATGATTCGGTCAAGAATGTCGTGGATAGCTTCGGCTTTCTACTCCCGGACTGAGACATCTCCAGGTACCGACATGGGCGGCGCGCCCGACGTCCTCCTCGCCGCTGCGCAAAGAATCATCGCCGTCCAAAACGTCGCAAACATCCATGGTCACCATCAGTCGCTCTACATCTCGCTCCAGCCGCTCCGGTACTGCCTGCGCGCAGAGGACGGCGAAGAGGGCGACTATTTTGAGCTCTCGCGCGATTCCAGCCTCGGCCAGTACCCGGATTTCACGAGAAACGAAGGCAAATGGGAAGCCATTGTGCTGCTCCGCCTGTCCAAAGCTACCGTCGAAATCCACACGTCTGATTCCTGGCGCCCATTTTCCGACTTCCTCGACACGCTCCCCCCTGTCACCGACGCCGTCTTTGGAGTGGGGACCCTGTCGTGGAAGCAAGCTCTGCAGTGGGACACCAATGGACAGCAGTTCCCTCTGATGCGGCTCCCTGGCGAGCTGCGCAACATGATCTACGACCACTTCGTGTCCTTTTGCTACCCGTACGAGTTTGAGCACAACTGGAACTATCTGGGACCGGCGGGAACGGCAGGGCTGTTGTCGCGCGACTTTCGCCATCCCGGCTCCCACGTGCGGGCCGAGCTGTGCGGGCGCGGCCGAATCGTTAACGGCTGCGGTCCCATCCTCTCGCTGCTCCTCACCAGCAAGCAGGTCAAGGCCGAGTTTTCCCATCGCCTGTGGCTCAATGGCGAGTTTCGCTTCCAGTCGGCCTACACGCTGCGCCGGTTCCTCGAGTGCCGTCCCCCGCCGCCGGCGTCGCTCACTGTCGCGCCAACGGCCCTGGCCAAGCTGTGCCTGCAGCTCACGACGTGGAGCGCCGTCAAGTTCTTCGGCGCGTGGATATACACGGCCGCGCAGCCATGGGGTCCCGCCGATGCCGAAGTCCTGCGCGGCCTGCCGCTGCGCGTACTCGAGCTGCGCCTCGGCCACCGTGAGGACTACTCGGGCTTCCGCATGGACAGCTGGCTCGCGCCGTGCTGCCACAAGGTGTTGACGGGCCTGATCCTGTGGGCCGCCAAGGACTACGTCGTCGACATTCCCACTGTGCGCATCGAGGGCTGCGTCGCCGCCGACGTGAAGACGGCCTGGGTGCAGCTGCTGCACGACGTGCGCGAGCGCCGCGCCTCGACCGTGACTGAGTGGGACATCATTGGGCAGTCGTGGGCGCTGCAGAAGAAGGGCGAGAGCTGGCTTGTCAGGACAAACTCGTGAGTCTCAACGCATCGCGTCGCTGTGATACGTGTAATGCTGACCTTTCCCAGCGGCCTCGGATGCAACCTCCTCGACCACCAACACAGCTGCTTCGACCAGCTGGGCCACTGCACCGACGACTACTGCATCTCCGAAAACAACTTTCTCGGCTCGCCGCATCGCACCGACCGACTGCCCGGCTGATGTTGGTCTCGTTGCACGACACCAGCAGTAGACTCGGTCTAGAAGGCCCACCGACGCCGTTCGTTTGCGCCCTGTCCGGCATCATCGAGCTCCTATTCGAATTGAACAGAACCGCGACGTCCCTCGTGCCAGCAGTGCATGGCAGCAGTCAAACGCGTCGGCCCCTGAAACCGCCTCGTCCGCGCGCCTCACGCGCTTTCTGGATCACAGGCGACGAGAACGCCGAGCAGCGCGCCGTTACAAGTTCCCTCCTCGCAACTTTGACAGACGGCGGACGGCGCAAACACGCAGCTTTGCTCCGTGCTCACACTTGACACGGCCGCGGCATGTCGACATGACAGGGACTGCTGCCACGATCGAGCGTGCGCGTGGCGACGACAACGGCCTATCTCGAACAGCAGAGAAACGCGCGGATATCCGAGCAGGGCAAACGACAAGGGGCGCGTAGGACAGCGCAGCGTCGCGTGTGGCGCATCGAGCTGGAAGGAAAGCTGGAGAACGCGCGGGTGGAAAACCAACGAGCCATGCGTTTTGAGAGCGTTTGGAGCCGATCAGCAAGCCAGCCAGGAGCACACGCGCGCGCGCGCACGCAAGCAAAGAGGGAAAAGTAAGGAACGAATGGACAATTTATGGAAGCAAGCCTGGATAAATGGATGGATAGATGGACAGAATGGCGGCTACAGAGCGGAGATTATATCAAGGAATGGAAGAATAAGCGTTTCGCACGCCTTGCCATAAACACGGACTGCCGTCCTTTCTGTACATCTCGTCCACAAGATCAACACACAGCTCGCGCACAGAAAGAAGAGTCATAAACCGCACCCAAAACCCCAACACCACACCAACCACCACGAACCGCTCCCCAAATGATGGCAATCCTTCACAAGCCACAGCCGCCATCAGTCCCCCAGCGCAGCCGACCTCAACTATCTCAACACGGGCTCCTCGCCAACATAGCACCCAAATCCACATTCACAATCCCCGCCACCACCGCATTCAGATACCCCCACTGCAGCGTATCCCCAAAGTCCTCACTCCCCTTTACCTTCCAACTCCAATACACCCACCCCCTTGTGCGCTCATACATATCCATCTGCGCCGCAAAATACTGCTCAAAGAACTTCCTATTTTCTTCCGTGGCCACTTCTTGGCCGGCGAGCATGTCCAGCTTGAGCGCCCACTCGCCGACGATTTTGGGCGTCTGCGCGTCGACGCGGTTCCCTTGGCCGACGGTGTCGGCGCAGGTGTAGGTGAGCGCGGCCGAGGGCGTGTTGCCGGCGGCGGTGATGGGGGAGGCTTGGTAGTTGTGGTCGTCGTAGAGGAGGCGGGAGAGTTGTGTTGTGCTGAGGGCTGTGCTGGGGGAGGGGCCGGATCCCCTGGGTGGTGAGCGTGATGTCAGCGTCGAGGAAATAGAGTGGTGGATGGCTCGATAGAAGGACTGGTATGGGATGGGATGGATGGAAAGGGAGAGAAGTGTGGTTGGTACTCACCACAGATCGTCCATCACGGCGATATGCAGCCTGCCTGCGTCCTCCACGCCCAGCGCCTCTTCGGCCTGCACGATGGCGTCGATGGCCGACCCGTAGAAGTGCTGCACCAGCCACTGCGTGTCGCCGCTGTCTTCGCGCTTGGGCTCGTTGGCTATCTCGATGGTGCCGACGTTGCGGAACGCCGTGTTGGTGTGCGTCTGGTTCGTCATCCAGGCGAGGAACTCGTACGCGCGGCCGGACTCGTAGTCTGATTGGTAGAACCCCGTTGTCGATTGGTACTTGTGGAGTGTAAGTATGTTGGAGGAAAGGAAGGGGGAGAGAGGGGACACACATCGCCGGTGAAGGCGTTGTTGGCCACTTGACGGCCAGGGAGGCCGTGGAGGTCTGGAAAGGGGCGCGTCAGTTTGAGATCAGGGAGTGTTTTTCGAGTGATGTGCGGCAAGTTCTGTCAGTGGTATGTTATCAGGGGGAGGTCACGTACCAATGATAATGTACAACCCGGCATCAGACGCCCAACCGCAAAACTTGACCAAATGATTGAACCCACCTAGATCGAGTCAGAACCAAACGTGATGTAGTGACGCATTCCCGCAAAAGAAATCCATCAGGACGCGCCTCTCGGAAACCGCTCATACTCGTTGAGCAAGTCCTCCTTCATCCAAAAGCCAACGGGGATGCGAATGGTATTGAGGCCGTAGGCTACCATTTGTCGAATATCGTCCTGCGTGATCCAGCTGTCCCAATGCTTTTGCCATGCCGCCCCAGCCGCGTCCATGTCGCCATTGTATGCCGTCTCGACGCACTGCCGCTCAGCTTGTGCGTCGCCGCAGCCGAGCGTGTTTTGCCAGACATCGGCTGCCATCCATGGCTCCAGAATGTATTGCGAGCCGGCATTGACTCCGCGGATCTTGCTGGTGCCGCTGTTGGCAAAGGCAGAAATACTTGCACTAGAGGGAGCGTTGTCAGGGAGCCATGCTCGGACGATGAGCGCAGAATTTAGGAGCGCAAATAATGTGCGACGCATATTTACAAGAACCACAGCGGAAATATAGACAAGGCTGAGAATACAACGGATCAAGCGCTCTGGTGCCCATGATGTAAAGGAGAACTTGCCGTTTTATAGCATCAGACTCCACGTCAGTGATGAAGCTCTGCAGCGAATTGAGACAGCTCCTGGGGCACCTTCAGCTCGAGATCGGTAGACATGGAGTACAAACGGCTTCCTGTTTGGGCGACAAGGTGGGCAGAAGACTGCCACCATCTGCAAAAGTCTGTCGTCAGCAGAATGGTGGGTGGGGAACTGGACGATGGCGAGGAGAGACAGTCCTCGAGGCTGGTCGGCGACTGAATCTGACTGGTTGTCTCATTTTCTCATGGTCCAGATGACTGATGCTCCCACCGAGAAGTTCGGACTGTCCAAGTATTGAGTGACTTATGTCCGGACTCTGGCAGAGATAGCGTGGCCATGACAAGCCAAACAGCAGCCCACCGACGTAGGAGGCCGTTCACTCCCCAAAGAACTCCGAACGGCTTCTCAGGCAACGGGGTCCCATGGCCTGCCGAGAAGCGTGGCGGAAGCCTTGAATATTCATTCGAGCCAACAGGTTGACGTAGACATGTCGTCTCCTGACCCTTTGGGCAGACACTTGCGCCAAACGTTACCACGAGGCCGAGACAGTCGCCGCAAAGCCTGGAGGACCAATCCAAACAGTTTGCTGCTTCACAACCTTGGACACGGCAGACCAACGCCACGCTTTGGCAGGGTTGCCTGTGTAAGGTTGAAGCCGTCCACGGGATAAGCTTATGGTAGATTGACACTTCCCCAGATCTGCGGCGAGGGATTACCGGCAGAGTTCGAGTTCGAGGCAAGCTTGGCGCAGTTGTGCAATCCGGATACGTAATTGGCAGAGGAAAGTGCCGAAAGTGGACTGCTTCAAAAGTTTTTCAGAAACCTTTTCGAATTCATAATACCTGAAGTGCGAGTGGAGAGGGTGCTTTGGTGATATCATGGTATTTGAGGAGTACAGACCAAGATGGTCATTCCAAGGGATGTTCACGTTCTCAATCCTCCGGAGGCGCATCCAACGCACCAAGCCACTGTCAAGGCGGCAGTTGTGTGCTGTATAGCGGAGGATCAATGATTTGCAAGTCTTTATGCAAGCAAATTAAGTGATCAGAACCTACAGGCCAGCCATGGGGCTGAGAACAGCTGGTTCTTCAGGGCTGGATCCGTATCGGACGCGTTGGTGGCACTTCCTCGAGCTCCCATTGTAGCGATCCATGCAAGGGATGGAAGTTGCTTTTTCGTGCTCCATGGTTTTCCAAAGCTTGTTCCGACGAGCAGCGAAGAACGTGGTGGAAAATGAATCGCGGGACTTTCCATACAGTCCCAACCATCATCGGCTTTGTTGCGGGGTACGTCCAAGGACGTGTCAGCCGGGCGCATGGATTGGTCGTGAAAAGTTTCAAGTAGAGACCGCATGCTGACTACCTACAGTAGACTTCCAGATTGGGAGCCCTCAGGCATTATTTCCGGTCATACCCACGGTTGTATGTCGCGAGGAGGTCCAACCAAGGTTTTTGCAAGAGGCTGACAGGGGTACGTCTGGACTTGTTTTTCTTGGCCATTTTCTGTTCAACGGACTAATCGCTTTGGGCGACGTCACGAGCGCGGACAGTTTAACCCCACAACGACAACTGGAGAAGCAGAAGTGGTGGCTGACGGCAGGTCGGGGGAGCTCGAACGAGACAGGGCAAGGCTGACACTGGCAGCGGTGGCGTGGCGCATGACTGCATGGGGTCTTGGAGGAAGAAGTAGACAAATTCCGGTGGCACGGCAGGTGGTGATGGTTGGTCGGAGTGGAGGTGGAGGAAGAGGAAGAGGAAGCGGAAGAGGAAGCGGAAGAGGAGGGAGTGGTGTTGTCCATCAGCCCTATCGGCCTTCGCGGTCCGGGGTCCGGTCCGTGTCCCTTCCGTTCCGTGACCGTGTCCATCGCCTCTAATTGCATCACTTTTCCTCCCACTCTCATGCCGCGACTCTCTCCTGGCCTCCTCCGCTACGCCCACAATTCCAATCCGCTCTTGAGACTCCTCCTCCCGGTATGCCGCAACGTCGAATCCGCACGCAATGAGCTCCGCTGGCTCCAGGACCACGCCCAAAGGCTTGCGCCGCCTTCGCCCTCTTCACAAACATGGCAGACGCGCCTGCAAGTCATGGTTCGTCAGCGCGTCACAGGCAAACCGCTGCAGTACATTCTGGGGACAGAGTACTTTGGTGACCTCGAGATTGTCTGCAGGCCAGGAGTCCTAATACCTCGGTATGCGCCTCTGACCATCCTCTCCCAGCTTGTCCGCTGACTTTTCCAGACAAGACACAGCAGCCTCTGTGGCGCACCTTGCGCAACTCTTACAATCGAGCGATTCCTTACCCAGCCGCCTACGTGTCCTCGACCTTTGCACCGGTACCGGATGTATTCCGTTGCTTTTGGACCACCTCCTCTCCCACTCGCGTGACCCACCCGAGCTCCAGCTCCTCGGTGTTGATGTTTCCCAAAAGTGCGTGGACCTAGCCGAGGAGAACAAGGCGCGTTGTCAGGCCAGATACACCGAATTTGCCCGGGCAGACGTCATTGCCGGAGGATCTTCCCAAGCTCCATCATTGCTGGCGCTGCTGCAAGATAGAGCGTCGCCGCAGTGGGATGTCTTGACATCGAATCCACCCTACATTTCATCCCACGCCTTTGTCCATACCACGGCTCGTTCTGTGCGAAAATTCGAGCCCAAGCTGGCCTTAGTCCCACCGGCGGGTATATCCGAGATACCCGAAGACGGCGATCTGTTCTACCCCAGGCTTCTGGATGTCGCAGATCTTGTACAATCCCAGGTCGCTCTGTTCGAAGTCGCAGATCTCTGCCAGGCATTGCGGGTTGCCTCACTGGCCAGGGACAAGGGCTCTTGGGAAGGGGTTGAAATTTGGAGAGACGAGCCCGGTGCAAAAGACGATGCGTTTGCGCGCATGGAGCAAACCATAGATGATGTCAAAATTCTCGGCCGTGGAAACGGACGAAGCGTGGTCTGCTGGAGGGATCAAGGAGCAACATGGCTCGGGAGAAAATAACCCGTTTGCTTTCGCTTTCCCATCTAGTGGAAAGACTGCGAGTCAAGTACCCCGTCAAGTGCTGCATGCCATTGGCCAAGCCGATTGCATAGATGAACCACACCCGACTGAAGACACCCCACAGCCCATATCTGTGTACACTCGCGGGGCCGATGGGCTCTACGAGTCAAGAGGCGACCAAATACGAAATTTCGAGGTTGAAGATCATTAATATCTCACCAGGAAAGACCTGGAAGTGATTTGTGCAATTGTCACACAAACGATATCTACAACTCGGTCTACATTGAACTCAAAACTTATACTTTTCCGAAATCGTCGTTATCCATGAAGAAACATTAGACGCCCTTTTTATGCCTCGGGCTCCAGGATTACGCGGCGATAAGTCGCGAGGTTCATGTCACGGTCATCCTCAACCGTCAAGATTATGTGCAGAGTCTGATAATCGTCAGTGAAACGTCGAGTAGACCCAGTAAAGAAACTCACAAGGTTGTCCTTGGGAAGGAGCTCCACAACGCTGGACTTGTCGTTCAATGGAGCGATGGTGACGTTGGGCGAGACGGCAGGAATATCGCCACCGTCAAGGCGAATGCTGGCTTCGCGATAGTTGTACCAGCTGAAAGACAAGTCGTCATTGTCCGGGTCCCAAGACTCCGACGCGTCGAGGACGAGCGATTCCCCAAGCGTATACGACACCTTGATGGTGTCCAAAGAGGCGCTGCCATTGACAATCGCGACGGGGTGGTGGTTCGTCTTGGACGTGTCGTTGCCGTACGCCGCCCACGCCATGCGCGCCGCAAAATCGTGTTGGAACGCCTGGCGCCAGCGCCAAATGGTCGCGTACGCAGAAACATGGGTCTGGTTGTCCAAGCCCACGACATAGTCAGCTGCGTTAGAAAAGACGAGGCTTCGTCCGGACGAGTCGACGTTGATGTAGCGACCACCCCATCCGCCCCATTGGGGATACTCGGGCTGGGTCAGGCCGTTGGGAATCAGCGACAAGAATGCCGGTGTGTCGCCCTCCATAATGTACGTAAAGTTGGGGTACTGCTTGCCCAGCTCGCCGAGTCGAACATTCTTTTGCAGCCACTCGTTGGTCACCAGCGACGAGTCTGGGCCGCCGGCGTCAAAGTGGCGCAGGTGTTCGCCAGAGATACCCTATTTGGTGAGTCAGTGTGGATCCGCAAAAGCAACTGGAGGCCAAAACTTACACTCCAGGCAGCTTGGCTATATTCGCTGAAGCCGTGAAGAGAAGCAATGTAAAACAGCTTAGGGAAATTCTCCCTGATCCATGGGCCGGCGTCGTCTTGGTCCGAAATCGAGTACACATGGAGCTTGGAGACAAATTTGGCAGTCTCCTCGGCGCTGCGCGTCTGCTTGACGTGGTTCAGCGCCTCGGCAAGAACGTTTGCGCCGCCCCAGATGCTGACCCAAAGTCTCTCGTCTGACGCGTTAGTCGCGTTGATGAGAGCAACCGATGCATTGCTGAGAGTCGTGTAGTTTGCGCCAGTGGCTGCCAGACCGTACACTGGGTGACCGGCGTACGTCTTGCTCTTGAGTTCCTCTCCCGTGGGATACTTTCCTGCTTCCGGCACATTGGCATTGAGGTTCTCGACAACGTCGGCGTACGTGTTGATGACCTGGTGGATCGTGGGCAGGTCGGTCGTGTAGTTGAGCCAGACTGAGGTGATGGCGGCAATGCCCTCTATCTGGATCTCGTTCGAATGCACCAACAGACGCACCAGACTCATTTGGTCGTCAGGCTCATTGCTAATGTCGGTCAAGACGAAAACGCGGTGCTTGTTCGCATACCGCGCGTCCTCGCCATCTTTTCCAGTGGTTGTCAATGCTGCAATGCCGTTGATGCAGAGAGAGAGGAGCAGCACCAGGGCCAGGAGGGTCCGCTGAGTCAGGGTGCGAGACGATTCCATGGCGTTGGATCCGGGGTGCATGAAGAACAGCAGCGCGACTCCATCTTTTTTGCCGCAGGGACTTTCTCATGTACTGCGTCGCACGGCGCCTGCTCGTCGTCAGTTGCACCGAGCGCGTCGCCCAACAATGCGAGGCACTTCCGCCAAAGCGGGTCATCCTCGTCACGTCTTCATCTTGCTCGAGGCCGCCGGCGAAGGGAAGCAAGGCCGTCAATGGTGTGAGGACCGATGATCGCGAGCGCGAGGGTCAGTTTGTGACCCCACAAATTGTTCAAGCGGGGCCCCAGAACTCAACCTGACCTGGCCGCGACCAGTGACGTCCTCTCTCCCCGGCCCTTTAGCCGCATCCAACTTTTCCCTTTTGTCAGAAAGTTCTTGGCCGAAGATTTGCTCCGCTGGAAGTCAGTTTCAAGCAGCTCCAAGCCCTATGTAGACCGGTACATGGACTGAACCTCCGCCACGCCCCAGCGGCCGTCTAGTATGACGTGTTGGCTGTCATTTGGGCTGGAGGGAGGCACGAGACGAGATGACCATTTCGGCCGTCGTTGTGGGGCAGATGGTGCGGGATACGAGAACGGTTGAACCTGGACGGAACATACCAGCGGATGTAACGATACAGGAAATCCGTAGCGCCCAGGCGCGCGGGCGCGCGGGCTGGCAAGCGGGGACTTCACAACGAAATTGTCGGAGAGTCGGGCTTCCATGCGGAGAGGAACGCGGAGTGGAGACTCCACCTGGCTGGCCTTGGTTCGGGCCAGTCTGTCCGAAGGCCCGATTGGCCAACGTTCGGGAAAAGGAAACCCTTATTATTAGGCAGGTAAAAGGAACACAGGCGCCGTGCGGGAGATAGCCTCTCATCCGTCTGGGTTGTTTGCGCGCGCGCGGCCGCGGTCACGTCCGTGTGGATTCATCGTCGTCCGACTATGTGGGCATGCCTACAAAAAACGTCCCACCCTCGACCTTGATCCTGTCCTGTCGCGACACCGAGAGTCCGACGAATCCGAACTCTTGCTCAGCACTGCTTCATTACACGGCAGCATTCGAGTCTCGGACCACTTGATCGTTCCTGCACTGAAGAGAAAGAGTGGGTATGCGGTTGGGAAGAGCACGGGTAGAGGAGATGCTCCGGGTCCGGTCAACTCGCCCTGATCTCATCGTGGTAAAACGGCTACACGGCTTGGACACGGTTGACATGGAGAGCGGCTAGGAACATGCCAGTGGGCTTTTGGTAGGCGAACAAGTAGGGTGACGTCTTGTTTGTGGACAATTGGGTCCAAGGAAAGTGCGCGCGGAGAGATGCTGCACTGCAGCAATCCCACGCCCCTCACGCTTTGCGCACGTAATTGAAATTTCCATCCCTATGTACGGGAACGTAGAAGACGAAAGAGAAGAACCAGCGCATAACAATTGGCGAAAGAAGCTTGGGACGCTAGCGACGGGACATGAGTGCGACCTCATGGGACCGACCAGCACTTTACAGCCACAGAACAATGGAATATTCCCAACGCCTCTTCTTTCAATCGCTCATTCAGGCGTTTTTCACTTCTCCGCAGACATGAATTCTGTTGATCGATTTGGGCGTTGCAGTTGCGCATGGCTCGCCTCGCCTCCGCCCAGGTAAGTGAGCTGACCAAAGACGACACCGCTAACGGTGAACGCAAGCGGTGTCGCCGCCCCTTGGTTTTTCTGCTCGTCCCTCCCTTGCGATTGATCCAGCAACGACAAAAACAGATTCGTCGACGGCGACTGCGGCTGTATTTACCTTGTGACAGCGACGGAAAAGTCAAGCGAAAAGTCAAGCGAAAAGTCAAGCGAAAAGTCAAGGAAAAAAGTCAAGGAAAATGCCCACCAACGGAAATGTGTACTACATTCTCGCCGTCGTGTGCTCGGCCATGTTTCTGAATCTGTCGAACCTTAGTGCCATTACGATTGCGCTGCCGACTATTCAGCAGCGGTTTCGGCGTTGATGTGGGAGATTTGCAGTGGGTTGTTTCGGCGTACGCGTTGACGGCATGTGCGAGACTTCTCCTGGGATCCGACATGAGCATGGGATGGTTTTGAGGATGGATGCTCATGTTTGCGCAGTTTGGTGGGGTTTTACTTGTGGGTGGGAGGGGTGGCGACATCTTCAAGCATAGAACCATGCTCCTTTTCAGGACGTGCTTCTTCGCGCTATTCACCCTAGTCTGCGCGCTCTCTCCAACGTTCAAGGCCTCGTCATGGCGAGAGCTTTTCAAGAAATTGGTGCGGCGTTCACGATTCCAGCGGCGCAGGCGCAACTGGCCATCCAGTTTGCTGATCCGGCACGCAAGGCAAAAGCCCTGGGCATCTGGGGAGCATCTGGGTCGCTTGGCTTCATCATTGGCCTCATCTTGGGCGGAGTACTGACCGACCTGCTCGGATGGCGCTGGATCTTCTGGGTCTCGTTGATTCTGTCGGCTTTTGTTATTCCAGCGGCGTACTTCATCCTACCTCGGCCCAGCCCCGAACGCGCTGCGAATCCGCGACCGAACGACCGTGGAGAAGAGTCCGGCGCGAGGCGCTCATCAAAGAGCCTATTTCAGTCTGTCAAATATCGCTTGGTTCGCTTCGATGCGCTTGGAATTGCGCTCGGTGTCCCTGGAATACTGCTCCTGACCTGCGTACTGTCATCAGCCAACAGCGTGGGATGGAACGCAGTGCAAATTACCACCGCAAATTTCATCGCAACTCTGCTCCTGGTGCTCGCGCTACAGGCAGTGCTGGCACCGTACCTCTTCCGCTCGCTCTCCTTCTACCTGACGCTCATTCTCGTGTTCAACACGTTCGCCGCTCGGCAAGCCTGTACGTACTTGCTCACAGTGCAACTGCAGTCCTCCGGCAACAGCCCTCACAGTGGGCGTCGAAAGAAATGAGACTACCACTACCTGTCTGCGGCAATGAACGACTGCTTCCTAAGCGCAACTATAGTGGTACATGAATGCTCCTTAAGCGCAAGCGTAGCAGTGAATGAATGCTCCTTGAGCGCAATCATTATTGCCAGGAGGTTTGATTTCTTTCGACACCCCCTGTGCCCCATCTATATGTCCGTCCTATTCATCCCGCTCGGCGTTAGCGCCCTGAATTTCAACACGCTGGCCGGTGGCCTGGTCCCCGTGCTGGGTGCGCGCATCATGTTCATCCTTGGCTGCAGTTTCGCGATCCCTGGCGTCCTGCTCTTCTCGTTCGTTGATGCTGGCACTTCTTCGCACTGGTACTTCTTCGTACTGGCACTTCAAGTTCCCGGGCATGGTTCTGTACATTACCGCCAACTTCGTCGTCGTCTCGTCGGCGTCGCGCAGCGATCAGGGCGCCGCAGCGGGCGTCTTCAACGTCGCGCTGCAGGTCGGCGGCTCGGTGGTTGGCCTGGCTGTGCTGACTGCTGTGGCGCAGGGCGTGGAGAAGAGGTATGGTGATGAGAGGTTGCCGGCGGGCGAGCTGAGTCGTTTTGTGCGCTGTGGGGCTGCTGATCAGTGTTTTTGCGATTGAGCTGCCGGAGAGTATGAAAGGCTCCCTATCTCGGTCGGAGAGTCGTGGGCAAGTGGAGCAGACTACTGAAGAGCCTACGGAAGAGGTCGAGCTTGATGGCGGACGATCTGATGGGTCTGTCAACGCCAGTCCTCAGGAGTCTTCTCAGTAATACTGCTCAGCACCTTCTCATCGCCGTCTCTAAAATTCCTTCTTCCGGTATGGCGGCACATTTTCCTACGTGTCGACTCGCCGTTTTCACTTTTGGGGCGTTATCCTCGGCCGTCCCTGAACAAATTGGAAAGTGGAAAGGCTGTCACTCGTCCACAACCTTGCGAAATATCCTGGACATTGCTATCCGACAACTCAGTCCTTCATTCCCAGCCGCTATGGTGGAACCGTGGGCCTTCGAACGGGGAGCTGTCGTCACACCGTGAAGTTGCGAAATGATTCGTCCATCGGCCTCTTGGCCCCACCGTGATAATCTATGTCTTGGCATGAAGACTGCATGGCGCTTCGCGAACAAACAGCGGTGCCGATTTCTCGGTGGGGTCCATTTTAAACCGTGGCTAAATTTCCGCGTCAGCTGAGTCTCCAACCTTTCAACATCAGCTCCGTCCTGTCCGGTCCATATATTCCTCGCAATTTTTGAAGTCTTTTCGAACTTCCCTCATCTCCACCACTGTACATTAAGTGGGCCGTCCCAATTTGCTGCAATGGAGTCACTCCTTCAAAGCAACTGGGGTGCTCTTGCCCTGACGGTTCTCGCAGGATTGCTGGCGTTTGATATATATTTGAAGATGTCTGAGACCACAAGAACTCCGGCAAAACCGAACATTCCGCTTGGAAATTTTCGCCAATACTTGCTCCGCTGTCCGGCAACAGCCAGCCACCGATCGTCGAAAGACCTTTCCAGGATTTACGGAAACAACAAGATCATCGCAGCCCACTGATGAAAGAGACTCAGCTCTTGCACGGAACAGAAATTGTCAACCTTGAACGAACGTCGAAACAAGAGGCGGAAAGTGGACACTGGGACCAAAAACAGCCTTCTGACTGCAAGGTCTCCCCGAAAACTATCAAGGGTCGCACGTAAATAAGCCGGAGACGGCATACATTGTTCGAAGGGCGTTGAAAATCACTGATGGAATCGACGTTTTTGTTGATTCTCTTGCCAAACTTCCTGGATCAAATTCTCAGACAGCCACCATCAGGTTCTCAGAAGTTCCGCTCAGTGTGGAGCGAGAAATGCGTATCAATACTGAGCATTAAATTGCGTTTAGATCGCCGACAGGCTCAACCTGGAACTTGGATCTGACCTTGGACACCCACTTTGAGAGTTACTGCCCTGTATTTGCCGTCGGAGTCAGATTGTCGCCTAGAGTATTTGAACCTCACCAGATCGTGTATTCCACCTACTGACGGATCTCTAGTGTATTATTGCTTTACCTGGGTTGGGCGGCCACGCTTTTTGGTCATTCAAAGCCCGCAAACAAGAATTCATGTGGCTCCGAGATGGCCTGCGCAAGTCGGTGCCCTCAGCTCGAGTTTTGGTTTACGGCTACGATTCGCGCTTGCAGAAAAGCAACTCTTTCCAGAGTCTGCAGGATCTAAGCTGGAGCTTTGCGCATGCTCTATTGTCCCAGATCAAAGCTAGCGTAAAAGTCGTGTGGATATGCCAGACTTTCGTGTTGTCTACTATGCTGATATTTTGACAGGAATCAGGAAGTGTCAGACCTGTCGTGCTCGTTAGCCAAAGCCTTGGTGGTCTCGTCATCAAAGAGTTTAATAATCTGACCCAATGTTTGGCTTGGAAAACTACTGACTCATATAAGGCGCTGTGATCAGAATGGGGGGGGGGTGGGGGGGGGGAGGGGAGGGGAAGAAAGAAACAAAGGCGGTCAAAAGCAGATCACTCATCGCCAAGCGACCATTGACGTCGTCAGTCCAGATTCAGTGACCACGTAGTTGGCCAATAGGTTCTCGAGACGTTTGAAGATGCATGAGCTGCCCGTTTGAGCGATGTAAGCAGGTGAACTTGGATAAAGACTGTGTGAAAACAGCTTTATTTGGACCGTTGTGTAAGACTACAACAAGCAGACGTCGAACTGGAAAAAGGACAGAGAGACCTGACCACTTTGTGCCACTGCAGAGCAATCTCAGAAGCCTAAGGGAAGCGCGAACAAAACAAGCAAGACAACTATAACGAAAGATGCCCCCGCAGTTGCGTCTGCCATCAAGAGACTCGACACGATTATGAGAAACCTTCATACTAAAAGTCGCTTGAGGAGCACAATGTTGAGACCGCAATGTGCTTTCACGGCTTCTCTGAACCCCTTACAGCTTTCACAGGGTTCGTTGTCCACGAGGATCTCTGCTTGCATCGATTTGGCGGACGGTGCGACGTTTACCAGCTCATGGAGCTCCTCCCATTTGACAATTTCTGATGGCAGAAAGGCGTGCTTGCTGACCATGAACGCGATGAGCTTTGCCTCGGCGTGACAGGCGTTATACTGCCCGGGCTTGCCTTGATCCTTGTCGGGACTGGGCGGAAATTCATATCCAATCGCTCTCCCCGTCTGCAAGGCAACTTCTGTCCAGGAGCCGCGGAGCTTCAACATGTCTTTCGTGAAGTAGTGCTCATGTTTCCAGCCGCTCATTGCTGCCACATCGGGACAAATACCAGGGCGTTTGAGCACCGCAATGGTCTTTGACGTATTGTGGGGATAGAAGTCGCTGACGATTTTGGACAGCCGTATCTGCCTTTGGAAGTTCCCCTGACTCTGTATCTCGAAAGCGTAGTCTTCTGGCGACTCTCTCGGGTTTGGCATTGTAATTTGGCCCCCGTCGTTAACAAGCAAGTGACTTTTCAGCTTCCGGGCTTTTCTTGATGTAGGAGCTTTGATCAATTCAAGCAGGGATGGGTCTCCTTCAATGAGAGAATTTGCTTCATCCATAGCCGTAAGACCCCAAGGTATAGTTCGAGCATTTTCATCCGCGCCATGATTGAGAAGATGCCATACATTATCGTAATTAAGCGTCCGAACAGCCCAGATGAGTGGAGTATTAACATTGTCTTTGTCTCCTTTGTTGACGTCTGCCCCGTTCTTGAGGAGGAGCTGCACGATGTTGGGATGAGATTGCTGTGCCGCAAGTCCCAATGCGTAATCCCTGGACTTGATGTCGCAGTAGAGGAAAGATTTCGGTTTTCCAGGAGTCTCTAGATAACTCTTAAGGTAGCGGCAGTCCCCTCGACGCATCGCCTCGAGAACTCGATCGATTTCTCCTCCGCGCTCGGATTCCGAGGCTTGAACTTCGTCGCAAGCGGCATCGCACTTTTGTTCCTCAGCAGCGTCCGATGATTTCTGGGCACCATCGACGATAGCCAACCTTTCCAAACTTGTCGTAAGATCGGCCGGCGTAGAGGGGATTCGCGCGCGCAGCTTGGCAAAGATTTCACCCCTGCCGATTGCCACAAATCGCGCATTCTCCTTCTCGATTTCATACCACGACGTGCCGTCTTTGAACGAAAACGGGAACTCGAATTTAAACCTGAGCGGTGGGTTCTCCGCTATGGCCATCTGTTCAGGGGGCGACTGAGTTGTCTGGTACGCAGAAGCGTCGAAGGGAAAGCTGCGCGCGTGGCTCTCCTCGCAAAATGGACACAAGTAGTGCGCGAAAATGGTGTCCGCGTCCCACCAGATCACCTGGGCGGCAACCGTGATAGGCTGCATAGCGGCCGCCTGTGCAAGACAGCCAAATTTTGCGATGTTGGAGGTGTGAATTCGAGTAGGGGCGAGTAAGGGGCGAGAAGCATGGGAAGGGAGATGTTGGCGATTCTGGACGTCACTAGGAGGGCGAGAGTAGCCTTTGAGAGCATAACACAGCGAGTTGCTCCAGATCCAAATCCAAATCGACGTGCCCAAGAGTGGGGAGGCGATCCAGAAGGCTGTGCCGCCAGCTAAACTTTGCCAGAACTATCAACCCTGTTTAGCACAGCCAGTACAACTATCACACCACAAAGAGTGGGTCGCTCTTGTGACTACCTTTCCGCTCGCAAGAGAAGCTGCGAGCCAGAAAAACACCAAAAAACAAGCTCGCAAACAATTTGGCAAACAAGAAAGCTTGAGACGAGCCACATGTCTATCATTACCCCGACAAGAGGAGCAGTAGGTAGATCCGGATTTAGCGGCAGCCGGCGGGTCGCACAGTGGATTGACCAGGCATCAATTACTGGCGGGTTACGTCGGATTCGATACGGTTGCGTTGATCAACTTGATGTCCAGACCCAAGGTCGCATTGACAGCGTCTTTGAAGCGTTCACATTCCTGGCAAGAGGGTTTATTTATCAAGATGGTCGCTTGTGTTAACATGCCATTCTGCGGCATGGCCTGCTGGAGGTCGCGAAGATCCTTGTTTGCTTGCAACTCTGACTGGAGGAAGACGTGCTTGCTGATAAAGAAGGCGATGAGTTTCGGCTCGACGTGACTCGCATGATGTTGCCCCGGTCCTGTTTCGTCCCTCCAGTCGGAGGAAAATGAGAAATCAACGTCCTTGGCGATCCGCATGGCCTCTTTTCTCCAGAATCGACCTGTTGGCAGGATTTCCTCCAGGTTGGCTTTGAGTGCGCCACCTCTCCAGCCACTCTTTGTCGCCATGGGAGGATAGTTGCCCCCCCGACGGAGTATTCCAACCGCTTGATTGATGTTACCTAGGTGTCTCTGGCTTTCAGAAATTTGGGAGCTTGAATTCGAGTGAAGAGGTTCTCTCGAAAGACCAATTCTTGGTTTCCTTGATCGAAGTGGGCGGTGCCTGTTGCAAGACTTTGGCATCGGCGAGCAGACAGTTGACGATGATCTTGCGCGTTGTACTGGCCTCCTCAGTCCACCCTTTGTAGTCTGGATCGTTGTGTCGCTCATTTTCATTTCGCTCCGAAGGACTTGCAAGATCAATCGCGGTAAAGCCATCGATGTCCCGGAGACCCTGTTTCGCGCTACGATGCACAAGAAGCTGCATAGTAGAGTAGTGTCCCCAGAGAGAAGCCCACATGAGCGGAGGTCTTCCTTCCTGATCCGAGTTGTTGATGGGAGCTCCGAAATCAAGCAGGAGCTTCACGATGTCGTAGTGACCTTCGATTGCCGCTAATCCCAATGCCGTGGCGCCACCTTGGTCGCATCCTTTCAGGAAACCTTCGGCTTCACTGGATTCCAACAAGAACAGTTCCACAAGGTCCCGATTTCCACGGATTTACCTCGGCTCTTGCTACTTCGTCGATGTGCCGAGACCATATCGGATGCGTATCGTACACATGCAACCTCTCCAGCGATTGCGTCGTAGACGCAAGAAGGCTCGGCCCTGCAAGAGGGCTCGGCTCTGGAAGAGGTGGATCGGCACCAAGGGCGACGAACCGGAAATTTTGCTTGTCGATTTCGTAGTCTGATAGAGGTAGACGGTACTTAATTTAAAGTCGTGGATCCAGAAAGCGATGGATTCTCGAATACCTGATTTCTCCTCTTGAGGGCGAGTGCAAGCCATGGATTTCTGAGCAGAACGGGCATTCAACGTATGACTGCCGCTTATTCCACCAGAGAATTGGGACCATTGATATCATTCTGAATGCGTTGACTCCAGTCGCTGAAGACTTTTGAGTCAATGGGTTTGTCTCTTAGGCATCTCGAAGCAAGACGGGAGGAGGGGTTTACATTTAACTCCCAAGGTGGAAACGGGAGGAAATCAAATATTAAACCTCCGGGAGGTAATATGTACTTGACCAGGATAGCCATGCGGTAATCGAAGCCAACTTCTGGCATGGAACCATTCGCAGGAAATGGGGCGTTGGAGTTGCAACGACAGACCAAATCAGCGAAATAGAGAACCCGGAGACAAGCACAACAGCAGCTCCAAGTATATGCCGAATCTACTGGAAGAGCGACAAGAGGAGCATTGGATTGGAAAAAGCGGCGGCTAGTAGGTCGGATCGTCGATCAACCAGGCACCAAGCTCGTACTGTGACTCGCGGGACAAGAAACCAGGCGGCGGCCCAGGACACGGACCTACCTCGAAGGACAGGCGTGGGAGGCAGTGTCTTAAGATGCGAAGCAAGCACCAGCAACTGGCGTGGTGAATATTTCGCAACCGCCGCAGCGACGCCGGACTAAGGATTATGGTCGCAGAGAGCGGAGCTTCGTCGAAAGTGCTGGACGTGAAGAGCGTGATAGCGATGGCGACGGGGCAGCGAACGGCCAGTGGCGATTGTCGCAAGCGAGCCAGCGTCCGAGGAAGGCTGAGAACCACGGCGGTGGACTGTCCTGGTGTTGTCGCGGCGGAAGACGCATCGAAAACTGACCGACGATGGAGCGAAAAAGGCGTTGAGTGACCGAGAGTTGAGAGCCAAACTCACGCTCGAATGTCCAGCTTGATTTGATGCTGAGAGAAGTGGGTGGCAAGTTGGCCTGGAAAGCGGCGCATCATGAGTGCCCAAAACCTGGTTCAAGTGCTAGCAGTTCCAAACTGGCTCAATAAGAAGAGATTGGAGAGAAGGGATTATATTTGAGTGCCTTGGGTCCTCGTAGCGGGGGACTGATTAAGTTGCCGGCTGTCAGGTTTGTGGCAGTGACCAGTTCGATTGCCAGACCGTGTTGGTGATTCGCGCGGTTTACGAGTTGTACAAAACTCGAGCAAGATGGTCTAGTCACTACGACTTTCGCGTGTCTTGACATTACAAGCGGCTTAACCTGATCCAGTCGACGCAGATAGTCATCCTCTTTTAGTTCTTCCGCGGTGAGGACGTGGTTGCGGATGAAGTGAGCAAGACGCTGCGCCTAAGCATGACTGGCGAAAGACTTCAGAATCTCCTGGCCATTCGAAGAGGCAATCCGCATGACCTCATTCGTTAAGTGATCACCTATTGGCAGCGTCAGACTTTCCGCCTCAAAGTCATTGCGCTCCCAGCCGCTGACGGCCGCGACAGGAGGTGCATCTGAGAGTAGGAGGCCCGCAAATGCTTTTGCAGCATTTCGCTGCTGGTTGGACGAATGATCCAATGTGAAAACGACAGTACGACGGCACAGTTGACGACCATCAAACTCGTAGCTTTCCTGCAGCTCACTCGGTATCTTGGGCCGTCGGACCTCACATCTGGTGGCGTCCTCCATCAGCAAGTGAGTTTTGATCTTCCGTTTCACGCTGGTGATCCCAGAGTGGGTGAGAAAATGAGACTTCCAGATCTAAACGGGCTGTGCTGCGATCTGTCGCGGTGCTACCAAAACAATTCTTGCGATCTTTCTCGGCACCGTGCTTTAGTAAATACCATGAATTGTCGTATCGTCCCCTGAAGACAGCCAACATGAGTGGAGTTTCTTGATTCCCATCTCTTATATTAGGTTCCGCCCCGTAATGCAACAAAACTTGAACAATTTGTGCATGTTGGGACATTGCAGCGCGCCTAAGTGCAGAGCCGCCGTAATCGCTCATTCCGCGAAATAGGATCGTAGCATAACTCGAAGTATCCAGATATTTCTTGAGGTACCGCAATTCCCACGACGTGATTCGTTGAGAACATGCTCAAATTGCTTTTTGTCGATGGCGTCAGACCATTTCATGGCACCAAACTGGCTGTGGGAGTCCTCAGCAATACTCAATGTCTGGGTATGTGACTCCAGTTCATTGAGCTCAGAAGGAGGCTCTGCAAGAGACAAGTCCTTGTCGAGGCCTTCGAATCGTGCAGCCGCCTTGTTGATCCTGTACCATAATGCATTCTTCTCTTCAGAGAAAAGCAACTGGAACTCGAATCGATGTGCAATTTGCGAGCCATCATAGGCTGTCAACTCGCTGGTGTAGGTCCGTGGCAGTTGACCCCAAAACGGAAAAGTCTGCCGGTGTTCCAACAGGCAGAATGGACATGTGTACGCGGCGTTCAAGGTGTCATAACCCCACCAAATCACTTTGGCGGAAATCCTAACGAAGCCTATGTCGGCTGCTTTGTTTGATGAGACGATGAGCAAACCGTCGCGCTGGGAATTCGGTAGTTCGCGAGTCCGTGTACGATGATTTAGAGCGAACCGCTTTGATCGAGACCATCTGCTCCCGAGGGAGCTCGAGCGCTGAGCAAAAGGGGCAAGCAAGCGGCCACGGGACGGTCGATCCACCAAGAGCTGGTGTTCAGCACCCACTCTATGAAAGGGGCGAACGTTTGTTCCACCCAAGGCTTCGTCTTGTACCAGCCAAGGCACTGTGGCACATGGCGTGTAGGACCAGGTATGCGGCACAAGCGTCGAACTTGAGGAAGGTGAAGCGACTACGCAGCTCGGCGGCGGATGGTCATTGGACAGCAGGAGTGCTTCGATTGACGAGTCGCGGTTGCGGGATGGGCTCGTTTCATAATTTTTGCAGAAATACATTCCGACCCTGTTAAGATTGATTGTTGAACGTATGCCACCCCGCAGAAAGACTGGCGCCGGCTGTAACCGGCTGCTCGTGGCCATACCTTGCACAGGAAAAGTCAATTGGAACCCGGTTTTCGGATTATCTCGATCGATTCTGGTTCGTCTGCATGGCGTTGCTCGCGACGGCCGCGTGAAATTGGCACCACATGGCCTTTCGGTGCATCGTTTGCGGCTTTCCTCGTGGAGCGAAGCAAGGACTCTTCCCTGTGCGCACTCAGCTCATCAGTACGTTTGCCGTGAATGCGCAGCGTCGGACCACCCACCTCGAGATGGCCAAGCAGCTGTCCGGACTGCCAGTAGAGTGCAGCGATGAAAAAAGCTGTCTGCGCGGAAAAGAGCCCGCTACCGTCGCGTCGTGACGGTGAGAGAGTTGCGGAGACGGAGAACAGTGACGCGTGAGATTCACGCCCTGGCTTGCGACGGCGAAGGGTTTGAAGCAGCTGAAAAACGGTGTCAGTTTGGTTTGGTTGTTGAGGGGAAACGCGCCAGACGGGAAGACGCGTCGTCCGTGTCGGCGAAACGCGCCCCGATACTCACCCATGACGTCACTCCGCCCGCCGCGTACTTAGACCTGGACCTCCCCGACCGTCACCTCACACTGCACCGGACCAGAAACGATCCCTCACTTCTCGACAATCCGAAAGAAATATCAAGTCTTGACATTTCTCGACCAGGAACACCTCATTGACCCCTTCAAGGAGAGCGACAACTCCGGCAGCTCACCTCGTCGCGAACGATCACATCTCCCAACCGCCAATCAAGCCCGGACGCGCCCAGCAAAATGAACAGAAGATGCCATGACTGTACTGGAGTACATGGGGGAACTTCTGACAAGAAAAACCGAAGAGCGGCGAGAGGAGCAGTGGATCCGGACCAAGCGGCGGTAGCGGGTCGCGTACATTCGCCACAGCTGGCTGCGTGGAGCAAGAAAGGCTACGTTCAGTGTGAAGGGCCACGAGCGAGGTCCATCTCCGATGATTTCGTCTCATAAAGTAGAACAGTGCAAAAGAAAAAGCCTCTCTCAACTCATGACAGTCTCTCCGACAGATACGCTTCAAGGGGCGGTAGCCTCTTTCTTCGCGGATCCGGAGCAATCGACCCAAGTAAGTTGAACACGTCTTTCAACGGCTCATTTTAGAATTGATGGTCTGTAGGCCGGCAGCGAACTTTCCTGCGAGTCAATTTGTACTGGCCGTGGAAAGATTGATTCCTTTGTTCTCTCTCTCCCTGATCAGATCGAGATGCATGGACCAGCTTGATATTTAGACCCAGAACATCATCAACAGCCTCTCTAAAGCGCTAACACTCCCAGCAAGGCGGTTTGTTCACCAGGATAGTCGCCTCTATTGACGTGCCAACCTGCGGTCTGGCCCGCTCCACCCGGTGAAGAGCCTCGCACTTTTGCAACTCGGGCAAGAAGCCATTCTTCCTGACGAAGTACGCAATGAGCTTCGGCTCCACGTGGCTTGCGTGATATTGTCTCGGCCGAAGCGACTGCTGCGAGGGTGGCAGCGAAGACATGACGTACATCTGCGGCAGGTCAATTCAATCAGTCTGCGGGATGTATGGAGAAGTGGGGACTTACGTTGGCGACACAGAATTCAAAGTCGGCGCCGACCACGCCAAGGAGCATGGCCGGAAAGATGAAGACCCAGTAGGAGCTGTAAGAGTGTTGGAGGCCCAGAAGCAGAAAGGAGAGGGTGTAGCAAAAGGCGCCGATGCCCATGAGCAGCTTGTTGGAGACTTTGTGCATAATCAGGCCGGCGACGATCTGATCGGTGTTAAAGGTGCAGTGGAAGAGTTGCGGATTTTACATTCATGGTGATGCCACCAATGGCCATTGGTAGCAAGTGCACCGCAACCTTGAGCGGTCCGTAGCCTTTGACTAGCTGCATGAAAAGCGAGACCCAAAACGACATGGTCGGAAAGGCAAGAAATCCGAACAGAAGCACGGTAACGATGATGCTGAAGTCGGGATTTTTCCAGATGTACATGGGTACGATGGGATGCGGATAATACATTTCCCAAAATACAAACGTGACCATGAGGAAGACGCCGAGAATCAGGAGCACAAGCACATAAGGCGTCTTCCAGCCCTGCGGTGCATCAGATCCGAGACTGCAACTCAACTGATTAACAAGCTGTGCTTTTGCAGAATGAAAGAAGACCACAAGCCTGAGCGCAGCTGAGAACATGCCAATGCCGGCAATTGTCAGTCCACTGCCAACGATGTCAAGCCTCTTACCAGATTCTCTGTTGAGCGGCAGTTTGACGCTTTGATCTGGCGGCAATATGAAAATGGCAACGCAAGTGATGACGGCAAAGATAATGGCGAGCAGCCAAAAGCTAGCGCGCCAACTGACCAATTGCACAGCGATGCCCGAGAAGATGGAGCCTGTGACCATACCCAGCGGATTACCGGCGCTGAAGCAAGCAAAGGCGCGATTCTTGCGTTTCGAAGGCCTATGGTAAGTAGTCGCAAGCATGCCCTGTGCAGTCGGCACAGCAGCTGCAGCAGACAGGCCCATGAAACCATTGAGAACGTCGAGCTGTATGGGGCTCTGAGAGAAGTCAGCCGCAAGAGAGAAGACAGAGTACATGGCCAAGCTTCCAATGAGCATGAATCTGCGTCCAAACAAGTCCGCCAAGCGGCCAAAAAGAAGCAGGAATGACCCAGATGCGAGGCTGGCGGTATTAGTCTCAGCGAAGGCTTGGGTTGGAATTGCACGCACGAAGATGCCCCAATGATCCAGGTGACTTCGGCCGTGGTCATGTCCAATTCTTTCTTCACTATGGCGGTCATAACAACAACGGTTCCAGCAGCCAAAACACTCATACTGTTGCTCAAAGTTGCAATTAAGACGAAGAGTATTTCTTGAATGATGGAGCTGAAGATTGCAGGCCTTGCATTGTCGTCAATGGTTGCTGCATTGGGCTGGGACGATTCGAGGCCAATGGCAAGGGATTTTTCGGCACTCTCGACGCCCCGTTGATTTTCAATATCGGTGGTCCGTTGCATGGTTTGAAGTAAAAGACGAAGCCGCAGGAAAAGAAAGGCCTGCCTCACACACCCTTGCTGGCTTTTTCTCCGTATATTTAAACAATGAAAAAGTCCGAACGGATAGCGGTTGCATGAGTCCAATTCCAGGCACGCCAGGGCCGTGATGACTTGCGTAGGCGGCGCCATTTCCGCCGACAACGCAAAAAAAATGGTCATCGCTGACTGACGTGCGTAACCACCATTGAAGCAGCCTCGACGTCTCGAGGCGCTTTGCATGTTGCAGGGCTCTGTCTCTATCCGTGAGCGCTCTTTTCTTTTGTGGCGTTGATTCGTTATATGTACCGATTCGTGCAACTTGTTCAAACTGGTCCGCATATACGACGCTTACCTATCAAGCTGGACGACTTCTGTAAACCGGATGGGGCCATTTGCGGGCAGGAGGAATGAAGCTCGCAGTAGACAGACGTAGGAGGTTCGGGTAGAGTGTGTGATCGTCGACGCAGCGCGGGTCCCGCTGATTGTCTCACAACTTCCACACCTTCCAGCTTTTGAGATCCATCTTCGATAATGCACCTCTGAGCGGACCTTGAACCTCGCCTTGTTCGGCCCAAACTTTTCGTCCGGACCAGCAGTCGAGGAATCCATCGGGACCAGATATTATGATGAGCTGCGTGCCTTGTTTTCCGTGCGCCTCGGACAGGTGCTTGGAGACGTGCGCTGGCCTGATGAAGCTTCCCTCTTCATCGACGTAGTACTCGACCCGCAGGCGGCCATCTGCCCCCACATGCTTTTTGAGCGTCTCCAGCTCCTGCACGATTGCACCCTTTTCCCCATCCTGTTCTTGCGTAGACATAAAGTCCTCGCTCTTTGGCTTTTGGCCCAGCCCAATCCAGCTCTTCCACCCTCCATTGCCGCTGTTTGAATGTCCACTCGCGCCACTGTCACTCTTTCCGCCCACACACTCCTCCCTCAATCTGTTTGCCCAGAGGATGCGTATCCTGGCGTCGTTTGATTCCCGCGTCATCAGTGCATGAGCGACCTGCAGGGCTGGCGCGATGCCCGTCCCGCCCGCGATAAACAGAACGTCTGTCGTATCATGTGGGACTTCGAACTCGACGTGGGGGCCGCGCAACTCGATGGTGGAAGAGACGGGAAGGCGGTGCAAGTAGTTGGACACTTCGCCAGAGGGCTCGCGACGGATGAGCAGGCGGATGGTGCGGGAAGAGTGCGCGTCGTCGTCGTCGTCGTCGTTGGCGGCAGCAGGTGTAGCCTGAGAGGAGGTCGAAGACGGAGACGTAGTGACAGCCGGTTCTGGCACTGCTGACGGCGATGGTGGCAGAGGTGTGTACGCCCGGGCTATCTGCAGCTGTGGCTGCTTGACCTCGACGCTCCAAACGCCACGCTGCCAGACGTGTTTCAAGTCTTGGTGACCGGTGTGATCTTGCGCATGGAGGGTAAAGATGCTGCTGGTCCTGGAAACCGGCTCGCGCGCGGCAATGGTGTAGGCGGAGAAGTTTTGCGGGTGCAGTCCGTCGGCAGACTCGTTGCGCTTGGAGGCGTAATGGCGCCACGCAAAGCCGCCTACGGCACCGCCGCTGACGACGAGCAGAGCACCTGCATAGGGCCGGATCGAGCTGCGTAGAACGCGTGGCATGGGACGGCGAGCTTGTGGTGTTGCGGGGGACGGGCGGCTCGTTGTTGAAGACGGAAGAGTGTGAAACGGGCTTAGCGGAGTTTAGAGATGCCCGCGTCATGATTTCGCCAAGGTCAGGTCTGTCCAACAATTATTCCTTCTATATGTCTATATAGTCTGTCTAATAGAGCAGGGTGGTATCCTCATAGTCGTATGACCGAACGCGCGTCATTGTCCTCAATCCCGCCTCTGAACATGTCCTTGATGACCTTGCCCTGGACAATGGTTGCATCGACAATCCCCTCGACGTGCTCCGGATCCACTCGTCCATACCAGATGCCTTTGCCGGCCAGAGGGTGTCCAGCCTCGCGCAGGATCCGCGGAATGTAGATGATGACGTTACCAGCGTACTTGTGTCCACCAATGTGGCTTATCAGCCCGACGCTGGCCGACATACCCTCATGATGCTCTTGCAAGTCGGGCTGGGGTCGAAGATGAATGCCCTTGGCCTGGAGCTTTTCCTCGAATTCGTCCCGCAACAGGGGCCCGTATATTCCGCAACGCGCGTCTCTCCCGCCGTGTCCGCAGATGAGGACCATGATCTCGTCTACTTCTCTCACACCCTCAAATTGCTGCTGCAATGATTCATCCCTCAGCATTATTTCCTGCTGGTCTTCGTCCAGAGTCTCCAGATTGAGAGGATGGAGCTCTTTTGGCTTGACAAATCCGCGCAAAAAGTTCTTGACGCCGTCACCGGCGAGGGGTATCGATGGGATATAGCGGAAGCTGGGAAAGAGGTACGCAGAGGCTGTGTCGGGAGAAGAGGAGGCGGCGGGGAATGACACATTCGTGATGCTGGCATTGTGGAAGGGCTACGCAATAGAGTTAGCATGAACCCTGACAAGGAGCATGCGCGAAAGCTCAAACGCTCAAACCCGAGGAGGAGCATATACAGGTACAGGCTCGAGCGCCGCGGCGAGCTGGCTTGCTACCGCGACGCTCCTCTCTCCCTCTCCTCCACGCGCGCAATGCTCATCTGTTTGTGAGTACTACTCGGGGAGTGTGACGAACGTCGCAGAGCTCCCCTTTTCTGCCCAGTAGCTCTTTTAGCTTGCGCTGGAAGTGGGCGTCCTCTTCGTCTTCAATTTTGCTCTTCCAGTCATCCTTGCCCGTGGCAATCATGATTTGCTCCCCATAGCTGGCCATAGTTCCATTCAAATTTTGCTTACGATCTATGTCGAGGCCCTCGGGCATGGGAGGCACTGGGCGGCATGCGCATGTTGGTGACGGACAAGACTCGACGACGGGGAACGGCGGAGGTTTCTGCGGGATGGGTATTCGTCGCGACGCGTTGAGGCGTGGAAAAGACGCGATAAAGAGCGACCGTCTGGCGCCTCGTAGGATCAGCATGATTGCAATAGAAAGTGGTGGAGAGGAAAGGCTGGCGGCACGGGGAGTTTTGTAGATGGCCGAAGACCGTCGGAGTCAAACGTCACAGCTCGGCCTCGGCTCGCTCTTCTCCACATGGATCCTGTTCATCGGTCTCGGTCTCCCGAAGCCCAACCACCTCCTCCGCATTTGCAACCGCAATGTCCGCGACAACGCCCATTGCACCGCCAGAATGACCCATGTGGGCTCCACGCCGCCTCCAGACGACCCTCTCTCCGCCCCAGCTTCAGCCACGCCCTCGCGCCCAGCTCGTCCGCGGTCCCCGCGATTCCCTCCGCACAATGCTCCTCGCGTCTGGTTCTTGACGAATGGCACCTCGCCAATCAGCATAGCCCTGGCGACCAAGGTGTTGGAACATGGCGACTACGTGGTCGCTGGCGTCTTGCCTGCAGAGTTTGAGCGCGAGAGTGGGCGGAGCGAAGAGTTTCGGGACTTTTTGGACATTGTGGGCAGGGCCGAGGGCGAGCGGGAGCGCTGGAAGGAAAGGCTGAGGATTGTGGGACTAGACGCTAGGTAAGGTGCGCATGTGTCCTTTGCTACGCTTCTCTTGTGCAGTGGGAATTGACAAACGCGCCTCAGGGTCATCGGCCAGTGTCAAGCTGCCGTCGCGGAAGCAGTCGAAGCCTTTGGCAGAGTTGACGTGCTCCTGGGCTGTTCGAGCGAAACCGTCATGGGCACTGTCGAAGAGTTGTCTCAGAATACTCGCACAATGAATCTCATCCGCAACCAGTTCGAGACCAATTTCTTTTCCAATGTCAACATCATCAAGGCCGTCCTCCCCGCCATGCGTGAGAAGAAGAATGGACACATTATCATGCTCACGGGCACAAGTACGGGTCCTCAGAGCCATGTGCCGAAGAATATCAGCTAACTTGTATTGAGCTGGCCATTTGGGAACACCAGGACTGGGGGTTTACTGCGCCTCTCAATGGGCAATTGAAGGGTACTGCGATGTAGGTCATTCCACATACCTCGGAGATTGTCCGCTAACCAACCACAGAGTCTCGCCTTTGAAATTGCTCCGTTCAATATCAAAATGTCCATCGTCCAGCCCAACATTGAAGTCAACGTTCTCACCAATCGCATAACATCAGCCCCTCCGATGCCCGAGTACGCGCCCGACGTCAATCCCGCTCCGCTAGCTCGCGACATGTTTAGCGGCCTGCTCGACAAAATTGACACTCGTTCCGCGGGCATTGCGCAGGCACCCTCCCCGTCAGGTGACATTGACGACTTGTCTTTTGGAAACACTCCGCAAAGCGTGGGCGACATGCTTTCTTCTCCAAATATTGCGTCTCTGTATCCCATGCTTGACCCCGGCGTGAGGGCAGGACTCATCGCGGAGACGGTGCATGCTTTGACGGCGATTGGCGGTCATGACAATCCGCCCGCGAGGCACATTGTCGGGTTTGAAGGTGTCGCGAGTGTGAAGGAAAAGCTCAAGACTGTGAGCGAAGAGTTGGAAGACTTTACCGAGGTCAGCAGTGCAGTAGATATTGTCAAGGGAGAGGACTGGCAGGCAATCGATGTACAGAACCAGGGGACTTCTTGAAATTCGAGTAAGTCATTCAAGCCTCTTGTCTTTTGTCCGCTGACGCAAAGTCAAAGAATAGCCCTTTGCTACTACAAGCTACGTACTAATGCAGTTGGCGGAATGCTTCGCGTCTGCTGCCAAGACGCATCAACAAACAAATGGTGAGGCTGCAACGCAACAGCCGCGAAGATTGTTTCTGGGTAAGAAGAGCAGCAATACTTGTATACGACCGAGAACTAAAATAGTAATGCTCATGTCGTAGAGCTAATGCCAATCGAGAATGACGCGTTCCTCTTGAGTAGCTATCGGCGAGCTGCTTGAGGCGGCCGTGACTGCAGTCAAGTGCGCTACAGGGTTGATACCTGGACAGCCCCGCGGCCGTGCCATTGACCGAAACGATGTCCTCGTTTGACCAAGGGCTTTGGTGTTTTGTCTCGCCCGGAACCGGTTCCATTCTGAAGGTTTGTATTTTTGAGTCTATCTCGAGCAGTTGGGGAGTGGCACTGCGGCACTCACTCGGCAGAAGAGAAAAGACTCAGGATATTGAACAGTGCTGCTCAAGCCTCATTGCACCACTGACCTCCCCAAATTAACCGGAATCTAGGTGTTGTTCGCGTCCTCAAGCAACCCTCTCCAGCCGACCTAGCAACCACGTGCACAAGGCTTCGGCCGCACCGACGACACCCCACGTCTCCCATAGAGACTGCGGTAATGAGACACTCGACCTCTTGGCCCTTTTGTTTCATGGGCCAAACTACCACACCTGCCAGGAACAAGAAACGCCAGTCCGGGAACCTCTCTGTCAAAAGGCACAGGACCGCGAATTCAGTGTCCGTTTCCCTGGAAGCCGCGAAGACTAGCGTTCACTTGCAAATACAGCACGGCTCACAATGAGAACAATCAGAGCGACAAATGGACCAAAAGTCTTGTCCCGCCCAAAAATGTCCTGCGTACTGTCAAGGTGGGATTTAACTGCTCCTCCATGGCGCAGGCAACGGCGTAGTTGCTGCAACCTCTCATTCAGGGTTCGGCTAACAAGCATGGGAGACCTCTCTTGCTGCTGTCGCTATCGACTCAACAACGCCAGATCCGGCGCCGTGAAACAACCGGAAATGGATACCTCTACCAAATCCGACTCTGGCATCACGGTACCTTCAACGGAATCAACCTCTTTGCGAGAATCCTGAGAATGGGAGCCCAACGCCAGGAATCAAGGTGCACAATTTTCGGACATATTTGCCGTCACATACATTTGGCGTTTGGCTCATGGATCCAAAGGTCTTGGATGCTGACGTAGATGGTCGCAGGTATCCAAACAGGGCTACAACACTAGCTGCCACCGCCGAACTGCAAAATTTGCTACTTGTTTTGTTTACTCTCAAATGTCCAGGGATTGGCCGACGCTCTTAACCTCGAAACGACCATGTATTTCCCACACTACCAACTGATCGACAGACAGGGCAAGTACACCACAACGCACGAAACTGATAAACCTGCTGGATTGTTTACCGCTCGGTAGCCGGACAAAACAGTGATCGACGACTCTATCCTTATTCTATAAAGATCTGCCTGCTTCAGTGGCTCCGTTCTCCATCGGTACAACAAACCTCCGCGAGGTCGAACAACATTCGCTACTGATCTCTCCTTCCTCTCACCAAATCCTCACACCGTACCCAACCTCGATCCGCCCATCATGGCCAACAAGGTTGTCCGGCTGCTGGTCTTTTACCTCGCTCTGGCGAGCGCTGGCCCGATCCCAGATCGACATCACCACCCTCATAGCCACAACATTGTCGACGTCGCTCCTCCTCATGGTCATGGCCACGGGCATGGTCCAGGTCATGGGCCGCTCGTTCCTCGAGACGAAGCTGCGCCTGCAGAGCCTCCCCCAGCCGACCCTCCCGCCCCAGCTGATTCTCCCGCACCAGTCGATCCAGCTGTCCCCGCGGCCCCGAATCCTCCGCCCGCTGCTCCCAACGCCACCAATGATGCAACAAAGCAAGATGTTGATGATGGTGTTGACGACGGCGGCGACGACTATATGGACGATGGCGAGGATGATGGGACTGACCTCGAGGCAAGCAACGCCATCACCAACGGCACCGACCTGGACGCAAGCACCGCCAACAACACCAACAGCACAAATGACATCGACGCCGTCTGGTTCAAAAAGGGCAAGTTTGGCAAAAAGATGTTTTACAAGAAGAAAGGCTTCGGCATCGGCATCGGCCACGGCAAGGGCTATGGCGGCGGCGGCGGCTATGGCAAAGGCTACGGTAAAGGGTACGGCGGCTTCAAAGGCGAGGCCGAGTATGACATAAGAGGACCGCAAATCGAATACGGCAAAGGCTACGGCGGCGGCGGCTACCGCGACCGCATCGAGCTTCCGAAGGGCGGCTACGGGCCCGGTGGTAACTATGGCGGCGGCGACATCAACCTGGACATTGAGCTTGGCGGCGACCGCTACACGAGCCAAGGCGGCGGCTCAAAGTGCGAGTCGTGCGAGGCCAAGGGCGGCTACAATGCTGGCTACAATGCAGGCTACAGAGAGGACCGACGAATAGGCGGCGGCAGTATTGGAGGAGGAGGGTACCGCGCAGACCGCCGCGAAGGGTTCTACAACAATCGCGAAGGGTACTACAACAACCGCGAGTACAACAACAATCGAGAGGGAGAGGGCGAATCCAACAGAGGTGAGGACTGGCGTCCTGCGATTGAGGACCGCACAGGTGCCCCTGGACAAAAACTCCGTCGACGTTCCCCCTCGGCTGAAACGAGTCTACTAGATGTGCGCCGACCCGAAGTTCAACCCGCCCCACGACCTGCTCCAGTTCCCGAGCAACCTGCTTCAGAGGTTCGTCCCGCTCCTGCTCCCATCCAAGCCGCGCCGGGAGTCCGCCCCGCCCCTGAACAAGAGGGGTATCGGGCGGACCAAAAAGAAGGAGCTGGTGCCGGTGCCGGTGGAGAGGGCGCTGGCCGTGGTGGAGCATGGGCAGGTATCGGACTAGGAGCAGGCGCCGGAATTGGAGGCTACGGCGAAGGCCAGGGACGGTCATGCAGCGGTGCATCATGTCGTCAGATCCAATACGCTCCGTCAGCGCCAGGTGGCTGCGGCGGCGAAGGCTGTCAAGCACAAAAGGGCCCCTCTGCGCCATCAGCTCCGAATGGTCCATCTGGAGGGTCCGGAGGGTCCGGAGGAAATGCAGGCTCTGGGGGAAACGCGGGCTCCGGAGGGAACGCAGGGTCCGGAGGGAACGCAGGCTCTGGAGGGAACGCGGGCTCTGGAGGGAACGCAGGCTCTGGAGGCTCCGGAGGAAATGCAGGCTCTGGAGGGAACGCAGGCTCTGGAGGGAACGCAGGCTCTGGAGGCTCCGGAGGAAATGCAGGCTCTGGAGGGAACGCAGGCTCTGGAGGGAACGCAGGCTCTGGAGGCTCCGGAGGAAATGCAGGCTCTGGAGGGAACGCAGGCGCCGGAGGGAAAGGCGGAGCGGGCGGTGCAGGAAATGGTGCACCAGGAGGACCTGGTGGGCCTGGAGGGCCATGCCAGCGCGGTCCAAATGGCGAGCCATGTACGCCGGGGAAGCCAGGAGAAAACGGAGCAACTGGGGGCGGCGGCGGAGGCGCAGGTGGGGCTGGTTCTGCTTGGAAGCCTCCGAAAGAGTGATGAGGGCGGCTGTAGAAAAGGAATCAGCTTAGTTCTTAGTGTCAGATATTCCCCCTTGTACTTCAGCAGCATAGTAATACCACTTTCCTTTGGGTTTCCCGTTGACGCCTCTGACGTGATTAGACGGGTGCTTGACAATGGCCGCCGTGGCCTGTCGGATCATTTGTAGCACAGTGAGCCGGTGAAGTTGTTGTTGCTTGCGTTGATCTGGTCGTCGAAGTGTTGCAGTGCGTAGGGTTTTTGTGCTCAATAAATCCAGACCTTTTTCGCTCGAAATCCATGAGCATATCGTCGAGGCATGACGGGTCTTGAATGCTCCCTATGAATCCGTCCAGCAGCGGCTGAATGCTCCGAATACTATGACGCAAGGCAGCTCGAATGCTTCCTAAGAGGTGCCGTCAACGCGCTTGAATGCTCCCAAGGTGTACTCCATCTGCTCCCATACCTCTTGTCGAGTGTCTCACCTCCCGCATTGTCCAATTTTTTGTCGAGGTCTAGAGGGCAACTTCTGTCGCCTTCGAGAGCTTTCGGCCCGGCGTCATCACACTCAAAGTACGAAACGGTCACAATGGCACCAGCGGCCAAACCAAGAGCGCGAGCTGGGCAGCAGGAGGCGCGTGTGGGTGGTGCAAGAGGGGAAAACGTGATGAGTGTTGCAAGTGAACAGGCACCGTAGATTGTTGGAGGCAACGCAAAAGTTCTTCCCTGCGGAGATGTTGAGGTGCGCTCTCTGAGGTGGTGGCGGAAGAGAGGCCCTTTGTTTTGCGTGAAGGCGAGAGGGTTGGGAAAACATCTTGAAGTTTCTCGACGACATCACAGACAACACCACAACCAAACCACACAATGCCCATCGACAAAAAGGCTCACCCTCAAGCTCAAGCTACTCCCACGGGTTTTGTTTTGCACCCAAACCCAAGTCACGAAAATTCCTCTTCCAAGAGCGCGCCGGAGGGCAGTTCGGGCGCATGACGACTTCTCTGCAAAGAAGCGTCTTTCATTCTACCAGAGACCATCTCCTCTTCGTCAAGGGAGTTTCTGCGCCTGGGCTTTTCCTTCATCTGCGCCTCAGCCCAGAGAAACTTCTAGTGTGGACAAGCGGACACTGCACATTCATGATTCACCTCGCAATTGCCCACATCCACGCTGTCGTTCTTTCGTGCGCTATCGCACGTGAGCCATGTCCACCCTTGTGAGGCTGATAGATGATGAGTACGTCACGAGTAAGCTCCATCCGTCTCCATTTCCGTTCGCATGGCTGATTCCTCGAGGACTCGACCCAGAGCTCTGCGAGAAGCTTCAGAGGGGGTTCCAGGATTTTCACAAAGGGGGCGCATACGGCAAGCAGGTTGGAATCGAAGACCGTGTTGAGATCGACAAGCACCGAGAGGCTGAAACGAGCAGTGCGACCCTTAAGATCCTCTCGCGTTCAACATACACAGCTTCCGAGAATGAATTCCCGTCGGGCTCTGTCATGAGACTGAGAATGGACAGGAACACCTCTCTGTTCGTGCCTCGATAGATATCAACTGCACAAAATGATGACCAAACCGGATTCGGAGGCGGTTTTGAAGATGACTTTGATCTCGAGAGGACGGCGACAGTTACAAGAGAAAAGGGAAGCAGAAGATGATGGCTTCGTCCAGCGGGGATGCCATATTGGACGAGAACCATACTGACTTTGTACGTTGGTCGATCTTTTGACGTAGCGTTTAATTACAAGAAATCAACCCAAAAAACAGCCATTCCGCAAGAACCAGAAGCTGCACTACACCAGTAAGCTCCCCGGCGACATCGAATCAAAGACGCCGATGACTTCATGACGTTGCTCGGCCCTCACTTGGCAAAGAGGACAAGGTTTTCAAAGTCAGGAGGAGTGATTTCTGCGGCAATGGACAGGCGCTGACGCATACCCCACCTCTCAAAGGCAATCAAGAGCGAAAGAACAGTCTTTGTACTCTTCTGAGACGGAGAGAGGATCAGGAAGTCAATCGTGAGTGGTTCTTCGTGCTGTTGGACCACTTCGAAAAGGCAGCAAACAAGCTTGTTGATTGGAAACAATGCAGTTGTCGATTTATTTGGTGGCCTGAAGGGAGAGAGGAGAGGCAGAAGCAGATACCACCGGACAAGGAATGTCATGCACCCACGACGGCGACGAGCGTCGGATACTCCTCCACTGCCTTCACTAGATTCGAATTCGAATGCTCCCCGGTCTACACCATATTCAGATTCTTCTAATTCGACATCCCCCACGCCCGCTACGGCGGCTGATGCCCCTCCTCTACCTGGCACTGTAATCCGCTACCTCGTGCATTCTTCACATCCATCCTATCCACATGTCGTCCCAAAGCTTTTGCCCATTCCGCCGTCCCCTCTAACTCTTAAGAAGAATCCTCATCTTTGACAGCGGGAGCAAGGTTGGGTTCCCCGTCCTTCTGATCAATCCCTTCGTGAGTACCTACCTCGAGTCAGCGCGACGAAACAAGGTAATATCGCTGGATCTCCGGAATTACGATGCACTAGACATACATACCACGGCTGGAACTGTGAGATCTCTGCAAAGCTCGGATATTCTCCACCGCTCGAGCGTATCCATCCTCGAAGCCTTTGTTATATCCGCTCTTGAATTGACCTGCCATGTGGCGGAGCAGATTACCGTCCACGCTGGCCGAGGCCTGATTTGCCGGGCCAGCCACATGGATCGCTTGCTTTTGAAGCTTGGGAGTATCCACGGACTGCTGGGGCTCTGTCGTGTTGGGCCATGTGATGAATCCGGACTTCTTGAGGTTGCTGACAGCCCAGCGCAAGATGGCTTGCTGACACCTGTTTGAATCCCAGCCTTGGAATTTTGGGAGGTGGAATTCCAAATCCGTCAACCTATCCGTGAGCCATGCGACAGCGTGGTCGAGGTCATCGAGTTTCTTGGGGCGTTCTGCGGTCGGCACCTTGATGATATCCGTGATTCTGCGGCTCCATGCGGTCACCAACTCTACAGTCACAGGTGTCAGTCATCGGTAATTTCAATCGAGTGCGCTGGAAGTATTACCAAGGTTGAAATTCGGGCATTCATACGGGTTGAACGTCTTCCGCTCCATGTTGGAACTCATGATGATCGCAGTAAGGTTCCTACAGAGGTTGGAAGGTGTTTACGAAGAAAGCTGTCTACCAGGTGAGCTCGCTACTCAACCCGGAAGCTTTGTCTTCAACTTACCGCCTGAGGTGACTGAGGCTGGTCGACAAGACGATGATCTTCCGCGGAAACACTGGAAGCCACCCTCTGCGCGACAGGGAGAGAAGATTGAAGTTTCGAGACCCGGGACCAAGGAAAGGCGCTTGAACGCACCAGGTCGAAGCGCGGGTGGATTGAGTTGGTGCAGGCTTGCACTAGAAGGCCGCAGAGGGCTTTGTTTGTGAAAGCTCTGCCGAGACGTCGAGGAAGAATCCTCATCGACTAAAGGCAAAATAAAAGAGACGATGTTTTATCAACAGGCGCGAAATGCGCCCAAACATCAATCACACACGTGACGAAGCACCGCTGCCGGCGTGCGCATGACGGACCTTCCGCTCTCAGCACATCTCATGTTCAGGTCGTCCTTCGACATCCCTCCAACGCCCATGGCCTCAGCGCATTCGACCTGCCGCACACATTATTTAATCAAGCTACCTTTGCTCGTCTCTTGAAATATCCTTGAGTTTTCTGCCCTCTCCAACATCGCGGCCATGTCTGCTCTACTGGATCTCACGCACTGGGTCGAAACCACTGAAGGTACCTTTGAAAGTAACCCCAAGCCTGCCAGCAAGAGCTGACTGTGATAGGAATACCCGAACGCGTGCGCAGCGAACTGCATGACCGAATCCTGGCCGTGTACAAAGAGGGATATGCCGACGGCTATGAAGTAACCATCGGCGCGCTTTCGAGGTTCACCAGGAGCAGCATGGAGCATGTTCTGGACTTACCGCGTCCAGCGCCTTTCTTAAATAAGGAGGCGCAACCCACCGGCAGAATGCCGAACGTCTCGGTTTCCGCCAACGCGACAACGCTGATGGCTTTGGAAGACACGGAACCTAATCTGCAGAGCAAACAGCACAGCCTTTCGCCCTCGTCCGGTCCCACCGAGTCATCCAGACAGTACGAAAGCCCTTTCCCGTCGGCGACGCAATCCGACGCCGATGAAATGTCCGACGACGATGAAAGACTTCCCCGGGAGAAAGAAATCAATGATCGCGCAAGCTCTGATGAAGGGCACGTCCAGAGCCGTACAGCATATACTGAGTGCAGTAAAACCACTAAGGATGCTCGAGGTCTTGGAATAAAGCGCCCGCGACTTGAAGTGGAGTCTTCAGACCATGAAGGGGACATGGAGGATAACACTGTGAAAGGCGCTGAGTACATGGACACCTGGATTGTGGTATGCCGGTAAATTTGATTTCCCTTCAAACAAGCTAACATCATTGTGACTTGAGGCAACGGAGTCCTGCATCAAATTGAGGTGTCGACGTGGCCACAGCCAAGGAAAAACTAGCCAAGATTTCGACCTCGGCGAAGTCAGGACGTGTGACTTCTATGCCGACGGCTTGTCGCTGATCCAGCTGATCCACTTATGGCACATCGACTCTGACAAAGAGATGCAAAACCAGCTCAAGGCTCGGCTCATGAGTTCCGATCACAAATACACGGACGACGGCCGCATTTGGGTGCCGCTTTCCAGCTACAAGAGAGTTGCTCAAAGTTTTGGTGTCTATGACCCAGTCGAACGTCTTGTTGAATGCGCAGAGGGGAAAAAGAAGTTGGTTGAGGCCTTGGCGGAGGTGAATCGAGCCCTCCATCTCCGTGGTCTGCATCCATGAACAATGTCAGTGGCGAATAGGCTTTTGGCATGTGGGACAGGAAGTGGACCTACACTGGGCTTTCTATCATGAAGAACAAGGCGAACTAGTCATCCCCAGTCTAAGATATTTTGACAGAATTCCTCCCATTTCCCGCGTTGCTGCTGTGTGGTGTCATGTCATTGACGCCCGAGAAACACAGCAAACAAAGAAGACCACGGAAGAGCAAAGAAATACCACCCAGCAATAGCAAGAGTAATCGACGAGAAGATAATATGAAATTACACGATTCAAGCCGCTCGAACATACCACCGACCAAGGACTTCTCAAACACAGCCACCACGCCTACCACGACACCTCGATACCGTCCAACTCCCCTCTGGCATCATACTCCTCGACAATCCGCTGCCAGCTGAAAATGCCATCTCCCCACAGCGCTCTCTTCGCATCCAACATCTTCTGCTCCAAGCTCTTTTTCCCCGCCGTCCCTTCGTGGTTGAAATACCCCGGCGTACAAGTCGCAAAAATGGCCAAGCGGATCGCGCGCTTCTGGACCTCCGTCGTCCACTCGTCCTCCGCCTGCTTCGATGGCTCGACGACGAGGTGCTCCGGATCGCTGGCCCGCTGCGCTGCAGTTTTGAGAATGTTGGCCGCGTGCTGCGCTATCATGTCGTACGTGGACGTCAAGTTCGCGGAGCCAACGGTGCCGGAGAGGCCAGGGATGATCATGTTGGGGAAGTCGTGCGTCAGGACGCCGTGGAAGGTACCAAAGTCGGCGGCGCCCCATTTGTCCTGGATGTGGCGACCGCCGCGGCCGACGACGGTGATGCCGTTGCGGAAGCCCGGCGCCGCCTCGTTGCCCGTGGCGAGGCCGTAGCCCGTCGACAGGATCATGAGGTCCAGCTCGTGCTCGACGCCATCGACGATGACGCCGCGCGCCGTGAAGCGCTCCAGCCCCTGCCCTTGCGTGTCGACTAGCGTCACGTTGGCCCGGTTGAACGTTGGCAGGTACTCGCTGTGGAAGGTCGGCCGCTTGCACCATCCCGGATACCACGCCTTGAGCTTCTCGGCCGTCGTCGGGTCCTGCACCTGCTGCTCGACGTGCGCGCGCACCTTTTCGGCGCGTTCAATGTCCAGCTCAAACAGGTACTTGGCGTACTCGTCGAAATTCTGCGGCGTGATGGCTTTGGGGCCGCCGACAAGGCCGGCGAACGAGCGATGCTTGGTCCAGCCGTCGTTGATCAGATCAACCGGCTCCGGATCGTTGGACGTGAATTTGTCAAAGTTGTGCCGCCGAGCCTTCTGCCACCCCTTTCCGCTCGCGACGCTGGACCAGGTCTCGGGATTGGTGGGGGCCTGCGGCCGTGGCGTGCAGTAAGAAGGTGTTCGCTGAAAGACGTAGAGATGCTTCGCCCATTTTGCGACTTCAGGGACGATTTGGATTGATGTTGCGCCGGTTCCCACGATGCCAACTACCTTGTCTTTCAGCTTGACCAGAGACGGATCCACAGGTGAGCCTCCGGTGTACTCGTAATCCCAGCGCGAGGGGTGGAAAAAATGACGACTGCGTCTGAAGTCTTCGAATCCTGGAACTTTTGGGGCCTTCAGCGACGTAAACAGGCCGCTGCCCGTGTAGATGAACTGAGCCGTCACCTCGAGGTCAAGCTTCTCGCGGCCCGGCCCCCGATTCTGCTGCATCTTGACGACCCATCTTCTCTTGGATTCATCCCATACCTGGCTCAGGACAGTTGTCGAAAAAAAGCCGCGAAGGTTGAAGTGAGCGGCGACGCGCTCGCAGTGCTGGCGAATCTCTTCTCCTGACGAGTACTTTTGCTTCGGGACGTATCCCGTTTCCTCGAGGAACGGCAGATAGATGTAGCCCTCGACGTCACACGTCAGGCCCGGGAAGCGGTTCCAATACCACGTTCCGCCAAACCCTCCGGCCGTGTCGACGAGGCACATGCCTTTCGGGTCGAATCCGGCCTCGACCAATCGCCCGGCGAAAAGAAGACTGATGTGGCCAGCGCCGGTGATCAAAAATTGGACGTCGTCCCTGTCCTTGAGCGCCGGCTGTTGCGATACCAGGGCGTCATAGTCAATCCATGGATCTGCAGCAAGCCCGGGAGCGTCTTGGCAGAGGTCGACGTATTGGGCGAAGCCATCGGGCCGGAGGCGCTTGTCGCGCTCTTCGGCGTACTTTTCCTCTAATGCTGATGCGACTTGAGATGCCATTGCCCTGGAGAAATCGTTAACAAGAGAAGTAATAGAAATTGTGTTACTGTTGTACTGAAGACAGCGATTCACATTTATTCCTCCACTGAGTGGAGAGGTCGTCGGTTGCCGGGCAAGGGTAGACCAGCTCATGGTCGGTCCGTTCGCCGCCCCCGTGCCCAAACGGCTTCATCCATATCCGCATCCGACTGCCGTGGTCCGGAGCTTCGAACTTGAGTGCCAATATTGGTCTTCATGTTGAGCTGACGCTTTGAAGGGGAAAGCAATGCAAAAGTGTCAAAATGTCCCGTGGTCCCGTTCTTTCCTCACTCCTAAACCCAGTATCTTCAACTTTTGCCCCGGAGGCGTAGTCTTTCTTCAACAAGAGTAGAAATTCATGAAAAGAAGTAATGCTCGCACTTTGCCTTTGTGATTGGTCGTAGTTGAGAAGAAGTCGAGTGAGATTTGGCCGCGGTTGCAGCTGACACATCCAACGAGAGGTCAAGCAAGCACATGGCAAGTCACTGACCAAGATTGACTTGGAAGGTGTGACAAAGACAATGTGCTGAGGCACGGGGTACGATTTGTGGAGAGTGAGAACAACGAGCTGACATCACATGGAGAAGTGCTACTCGAGCAGTTCGTATGATTCAACCCTTTCGAGCCTTTGTGAGCAACGACGGTGCCCCAACGTCGCACTTTCGGACCACGGCCCCTCTTGGTTGGTAGCATTCGCGTGAGGCCTCGATGGGCAGCTTTTCCCTTGGCCCGCCAGCTGCCCAAAAATCACCGATCGGAATTCTCCTCCTCGTGTGTCGCAGGTGGGCGGGCGGGCGGCCGAAAGCTGGAGGCGAGGCGAGCGCTTCATCCCGCCAATTGAACGAGGCAGATTAATACCCGAGCAGTCAGAGACCGGCTTTGGAAAGAATTTAAAGAAGTCGTTCAATGGCGTTCTGCTGCTGCGGAGCATCAGAATCGCCCAATACGCCATTTTCTGTCCATCTCTTTTGCATCCTTCAAAGACGCCGCCGACCATGTTGAAGACAAAGGTGGAGTCCAAGCCCCTCGTGGTGACGGTCAAGCCGATCAAGACGACGCCCAAATCCGACTTTCTCTCCAAGCTCCCCGAGTGCTGGCGCCCGTACGTCGAGTTGACGCGCTTCCAAAAGCCGGCAGGCCTGTTCGGCTTCTACTTTCCCTACCTCATTGGAATCTTCTTCGCAGCGAGCATTGCGGACCCGGCGCCGTCGTGGGCATGGGTTGGTAGCCTCATGGCCATTTGCCTCATGGACTGCGTCCTGCTGCGCTCGTTTGGATGCGCGTGGAACGACACCGTTGACCAAGACCTGGACCGCCAAGTTGCCAGGTGCAAGAACCGTCCGCTCGCTCGAGGCGCCGTGTCGACCACTGGCGCCGTCACCCTGACCGCCGTGCTTACGGCCATCAGGATCGGCATGATTTACGCGCTGCTTCCGCTCCCGGCGACATACCACGCCCTCCTCACGACCACGCTGGGATACATCTACCCCTTCATGAAGCGCGTGTCAAACTACCCTCAAGTGTGTCTAGGCATCGCAGTTGGGTGGGCCATTCTCCAGGCTTGCGCCTCCGTCGATGGAATTGGTGATTTGATAGAGGGGCCAAACACCGAGGCAATCGCTGCCATGTTCGCATCAACAACTCTTTGGAACATCACGTACGACACGGTCTACGCCTTTCAAGACCTCAAAGACGATCTCCAGGCCGGCGTCATGTCCCTCGCAGTCAGGATTCGTCACCACGCCAAGGCCGTCCTCTCGCTTTTTGCGACGGTCATGATTGGACTCTTGTTCGCTGCCGGCTCTTTGGCAGAGTTCTCCACGATCTTCTTCATCGGTGCTACCCTGGCGTCGCTTGCGGCGTACACGATGCTTTTCAAGCTGGACATCAACGACCCCAAGAGTTGCTGCTGGTTCTTTGTCATGGGGCAGTGGTATGTGAGCGGCTTTGTGTTGATGGGATTGGTGGGAGAATTTGCACTGGCGGCTTGAGGAAAGTTGGAACGTTTCCATCGAATTTCATGGCGTTCTAGTTCGAACAGATTTCAGTTGAACAGTTTGCATTTCCTGGGACTTGCTTGGTGTTGAAAAGGGCAACACTGGATAGCCATATTTCCTTGCTGGATCTTGAATTGTTCTTAGAGCGAAACGACGACTGATCTTGAACTTTCAGTATTGCTGCCGTGCATCCACAAAATGAGCATCGTCAACAGACGCGATGTGATTCAAGTCGATTGTGATTGGCCGAATACAATAGCCATCGTCGGCAACTAGAATGCTTGTTGTTGGCTCGAGTGCCAGGCCCACGGTCATGGGTTATGTGGGAAATCAGGGGAAGTCTTCGGTGACCGACAGCGAGTGGTTTCAGCGTCTTGAAATTGGCCGCCAGCAGTACAACCACCTCCCGAAAATACCGCCGGAGTGCAATGATAATGTGCGGGGAAAAGGCCCTCGAATGGCGATGGGTTGGTTGCAACTGCTGAATGTAGATTTGCTCAAAAATAGTACCGGTGGCTAGAAGACTCAAGAAGGGAGACCATGCCAGTTGCCATCGGATACACCTATTGCGTGGACGGCTTTTGCCGCGAGGCTGCTGGCGAGATGGATTGCTTTGTTTCGAAGCATTTGACAGACATGGCGACCCTTGGCGTCCTAGAAAGCCAAAGGCCAGCAATGGATAGCGGAGGAAGAACAAGAGCATCAATCTCTTGCCGGTGCCATCAATCAATTAGGTAAATACTTCAGGCGATGATATCCGGACGAATGCGATTGATTCGAAGCTCCTGGATGGTCAAGACGCGCGGATGGCGGCTCAATGTTGCATTCGAGCGTTCCATGTCGGACAAGGCGTGATTGGGACGAGCCTCATGGGCAATACCGATGGAGAGCACGCGGTGTCTGCCGACGTTTCCAGCGACCAGGAAGTGTAAAGCGGCCCGCAACCTGCCGCTGGAAGTGATGCCTGTAACCCTGACTCTAGGTTGAGGAACACCGATTTGAGTTTTGCAGACGCACAAGTAGCTCATGCAACTCAAGAATTTTGTTGCGCAAAGGCTACTCAGGCCCAAAGCCCGATGTTCTCCTCCGTAGACGCGAGCTTGGCATCGGACGTGTTTGAGTATGCGAAACATCGTATACTCCCCAGTAACTTCTTCGACGAAGCAGTTTGCTAACCGAACTCTCAGCGAGCAATGTGAATTTGAGATGGCAGTCGTAAATCGCAACGCCGGTCGGGCAGTAGAGGCAGGCACGGAGGCTCTGCAGCCCTTGCTAGTATTTTGAAAGAAGCATTGGATGCACCGTGACCAAGTACATGAACCCAAGGGCCCAAGGAACCTAATTCGCTGTGAATGAAGAGCCGAAAATGCCGAACAGTCGGCCGTTGAGGCTTTTGAATAGGATTGTTAGTTTCGATGACAACACCGTGCACCGAGAGACTGGAAGAAACGTAGCTCGTGTCGTCAAGCCCGTCATAGTTTGAAGGGGCATACCATGGTGTTTATTTCCCGACGCTGGCTTTTAATGGAGTGGTTCGCTCCCTTACACCATCTGGTGATGACGGACGTCCTATTCCTCGAGATGTTGAGCAGATTGAACTTTTGCTGCCTCACTTCGGTCTTTCTCATCACCCTTGCAGGCAAGTTGGTGAATCACTTCCTGTCTTCGACCGGACTCCTGTCCGGCTGTCCCGAGCTGGTTGCAAAGAAGATGACTCGATGCCGTTGCTGAGGCACCCCGACAGACATGCGCATAGGAGCCCTGGATAGAGATGTCCGCAAGTGACCTTGTGCGCGATACGACTCGGCTTGCCACGTACTCTTCTCGATTCCAGCGATTTTGAGGCCAACGATGAGAGGGTGCATTTGTCAGTGTTGGAGACGGTGAGTCGCGGGATTAGTTCATCCCACGTGCGGCGCAATCGCCCAGAGACGTGTTTCGTCTTTGAGCAGATAAGGCATGAAAGTGGTCAAAAAGTCAGGTTTTTTAGATTAGCCGCTGAAATGGTACGTATCTGCGGATAATGCAACGCGCGAATAATGGGAACTCTGCGACAGGGCAGGAATTGAAGCAACGAGAAAAGGCTGACATCAAGCTACAGGAATTGAATGGGGCATTCAATGTGTTGCTTATTTGGATCTTCGACGTTTGAAGCAGCTACTGCAGTGCGAAGGCTGAGAGAGGAGACGAGTACGAGGCGGGTCAAGTCTGCCCACATGTTAGAGTTTCGGCAGCACGATGAGCGCAAGACGCTGAGCAACAGCGATGGCGACATGGGGTCGATGAGACGTGACCATGGCGAGGTTGCGATATCAAGAGGTCCCTCTGGGCCGAACGGCTGGCATGGTTCCGGATGTGGTCGGCAGCAGCACCGCAGTATCAGACAGGCCTCACGAACATCCAGTTTGACGATTTGGCGATTTAGCGAGGAGACAGGCGAGCCGCGCGGCCGAGGAATGGCAGAGGCTGGCACCAGCACAGACTGGGGGAGGGCGAACTACGGCGGCGATTCATGGTGTTGTGGTCCTTGGACGAGGCTGCCAAACGACGGTCGAAAAAGGGGGTCGTTGTGGGAACAGTGGCACCTGGCGGGAAGCGCCGAGCAAAACTGGAAAAATGTGGACAGTGAAGCCATGACGAGAAGGAAACGGTCCGCCATGCCCAAGGTATTAAAGACGGGCCATGGCGAGAGCGGACGACAAGGGCTGAATCGTGTCAACAAGAGAACAGCACTCGTCCCGTTCCGTAACGCAGCATACGTACCGTACCGCACCGGCCAGCCACCCGACCCGACTGGACACCATGAGCTCGCACGCTGGAGAACGAAGCTGCAACTGCAGGCCGGTAGCTCTGCGGACGCTGGTCCAGGTCGAGCGGCTTCAGCAACAGGAGCAGCACCTGGACACGTCGTTGGAGTTGGCCGAGCAGTGCGAGAGTGCGTGCCTGAGGGTCTTGGCCTGTCGTTACTGCCGCCGCCAGCGCTTCGCTCTGATTGGCTGCACCACCCTCGGCACGTGCATCCTCGACGTCCTCTGCAAGGCCACGGCAAACGAAATCTCAACACCACCAACCAACACCACCACCACCACCACTGCGCCAACACCATGTCCTCCTTCCGGTCTGCCTCTCCCTCCGTCCGCCTCCACCGGGCCCCTTCTCACCCCGGCCTGGCCCGTGTCTGTGTCCGCCTCGCTGCTCGACTCGGACGCCGCCATGGCTCTTGACTCTCCACCCCCCTCCGCCGTCTCAACTCCCGCAATTCCCATGTCGATCGGCTCCTACCATCTCGACTGGGCTGATGCTGCCACCCTGCTGCGCGAGCTCGTGTCCCTGCGCCTTGGCAATCTCGATGAAGTCATGGTCTCGCTCGAGTCAGCCATTGTTGGCCTGGGCTCCGCCGCGGACCCTGCCTGTCTGGACGCTGTACGAGTCAACCTTTACCAGCTCCGCCTCCTCAGACAACGTCTCTCAGAGCCGCCTTCGCCATGACTCGTCGCACACCACCTCGAATCGTTGCTACCGCCTCTCCTTCAGGCCTTAAGACCATTTGTCCTCCAACAGCATCAACACCAACAGTACATCTCTCGCTCAATCATCACACCTCTTGTCTCCTCGACCATGCTCTCTCGCAACAACTCTCCTCCTCCTTCAAAGCCTCCTCGCATCCGTCTGTCCTGTGACAGCTGCCAACGCTCCAAAGTCAGATGCAGCCAGGACAGACCCGTCTGCACACGCTGCCAAAAGCACGGCTACAATTGCGTCTACAGTCCCTCGCGCCGCGCTGGAAGACCTCGCTTGCGGAGACCTGGGGAATGTCCTCTGCCCAAGACTTCAGACACCATAGACGCTGGCAAGTCACAGCCCGCTGCGAGCCCGGTCCCGCAAATTTCGCCCAACGTCTCTCGGGCAAACACACCCCCGCAACCGCTCACACCACCATCGACCTCCTCTTCCGCCAGCCCAGACTACATGACGATGAATCTGTCGGAACTCGATCTCCCTCCTTCTCTGGACAGCCTGTCGCCCCCGCTCGAACCATTTGTTTACGATAACGGCACGCACAATGGCTTCCATCATGACCTCGTCTTTCCGAATCAACCTTCACACTCCGACGTTTTCAAGTTTGAGTTTGGCTCATGCCTACCCGATGAAGACATCAACGGCCACAACATGATGTATGACTGCTACGCCATGCCAGACCCCGAGCCATCAAGTGACAACGCCACTCTCAATCAATGTACCGAGTCGGGCTCGTGTACATGCTCCCTGGAGCTCGTCGACTGCCTCCTCCAAGATCCGCTTTCTCGGACCTCAACCGACGGGGCTACGGGACGCGTGGCTGCCACCATCCAAAAGACCAAAGAACTTTCGAACCGCTGCCGCAAGGTGCTTTGCTGCAGTACATGCTCCTCTCGAACTTCCACTGTTCTCATGGTGTGCGAGGCCGTAGACCAGGTCTCGGTCGCGCTGGACCTGGGATCCATATGGTCCGACTCTGCTGGAGAACACGGTGATTCGCGCCACGACTTGCTAAATGAAGGCCTGAGCCGGGAAGAAGCACCATTACAGTGCGGGAGTTACTCGGTCCGGGGCCTTGATCGACGCTTCGTCCTGCGTGCATTGCTTCTCAAACGTCTGGGAGAGCTCAAGGAAACGCTGGAAAAGCTACAGTCCATGGTCTCATCGCCCGTGCCCACGACCTTCGCCTCGCCGTGCCCCAAGACCTGTGCAGACATCATTGGTGAGGTCTCATCGACGCTCAACACAAAGACCGATCTCCTCAAGCTTGCTTTATGACACCAGTTGCTGTATCTTGTTTCTGTTGGATAGGAATACGAACACTTCACCCCCTTTTCCACCTTTTATTTTGCAAAGTGTTGTTTTGAGGTTGTCGATTTCTGCAAGTGCCACACCTTGTCTTTTGGACATGATGAAGGCACTGGCTTCTGTCTGCACTCCACGAGAAGACTTCGGAGAAGGCCGCCAAATGATGTGGTAATCACAATTCTCGCGCGACTGGACCCTCAATCTCAATCGGCTTGGCTCCCATCGCCATTTCCCCACAGATTTGCGGATGAAGGGTCTCGCTACTCCCCGATGTTGAGCTTGTCGTCCGAAGCGGTGATTCAGTTCATCGAACACCTCCCTTGGATCGTTGGCGTTGGCCCACGCAATCTAGCCGGGGAACGGTGGCAGACCACGGCATTGGTAGTGGCGCAATCTTTTACGTAGCAGCCGCATCGCGCCCTGAAGTGCTCGCAGTTCCACGTTGACGAACATGTTCGATGTGGTTGGTCTTTCCCCTGAGCATCATGAAGCGAGCATGAGGCAGGCATGAGACCCGAGTCACTATCCCGCCCAATCAGAAGCAAACTCACGCTACCGACTGAGCACGAGGGGCCTTGTCGGCCCGTTCCTCCACAGATCGCCTGCACGGTCTTCGACCGCTATCTGGGATACGCCAACATCTCGGCAGCACGAATCGACGTGGGACGACGAATGGCCAGGACCTGTTGCACTGACGCGCGGAGGCTGTGTTGCAATTGATTCTTGATGGATCTGGACACCCCAGATGTTCGCACGTTTTTTCCAACTTCATTTCTCGTCGACTGTTGACAGTCTGCTTCCTGTGCGTCCAGTTTAGAGTCCCGGATGCTTGGCCCTATGAACGGATCCATCCGGCACGGAATCCATGAACCCGGTCCATCACGCCTTTAGTTTCGCCTAAGAACACCCGTCGTGGCTCAGCCCAAACTGTCTTCGCTCACTTGGATGCGTCCTGCTGAACGCCTTGACCCTTGATTTCTTTAGGCGTCTGCCTGGTCTCGGAATAAGCTTCAGACGGCGCAAGCAAGTGGCAACAAGCGACCTCTGTCGAGCATGGGCACGCAGCAGGCCTGACACGTAGAGCTTGAACGGCTCCGATTTCCCGATACGTTTAGGGAAAAGCTGCGGCGATTGCTTATTGAAAGCTACCCACCCAACCACGTGGCCATGGTCCAAATGAAACCACTTCTTGTCAACAGTCCAACCGCGCCAGTCGATAATTCGCAGCCCTACTTTTCTGTGGTGTTTCGATCGAAAGAATGAAGTGCTGCCTTATCGCCAACTATCTTCCTGTTTGGCCGACCTTGTCCCTTATGCGCTCGAGATCTGTCGGCGAATAAAACATCGGCGAATTAAGACGCGGCATTTGAGCGTCAAAATCAGTCGCCCTTTATGATGAAGAGCATGTCTCAACCGGGCTAGAGTAGACCCGTATAAAGCGACATAGACAGGAGTTGAAACTGTTTCCTCAGTACCGCCCGTAAAAGCGAGCTTCTCGCTATAACATTTCATATCTCCTCTACCTATCTCTCCCTTTATCTCAACAAACCTCGAGTCAACTACCTTGTGGACGAACACGTAGCCATCATGGTTGCCGACGAAAAGTTTGAGGGCTGGTGTGGCCTGGATCGAGACTCGGTGCACGGCAAGATGGTGTGGCAACAGTTCCAGCCCAAGCCCTTTACGGACGACGATGTCGAAATCGCCATTTCCCACTGCGGCGTGTGCGCATCCGACTTGCACACCTTGAGGTCTGGCTGGCGCGAAACACCTTACCCCTGCGTCGTCGGTCACGAAATCATCGGCAAGGCCGTGCGGGTGGGCAGGAATGTCACGCACGTCCGTGAAGGCGACCGCGTGGGTGTGGGTGGTCAGGCGGGATCTTGTCTGCAGGCCGACTGCGAGCATTGCGCGGACCGCGACGAAAACCACTGCCCCAAGGCTCTGGCGACCTATGGCTCCATCTACCCGGACGGAAGCAAGACGTTTGGTGGATTCGCCCGGTACAACCGTACGCCGGGCCACTTTGTGTTCAAGATTCCAGACGCTGTCTCGTCCGCCGACGCGGCTCCCATGCTCTGCGCCGGCATAACTGTCTTCAGCCCGCTCAAGTACGAGGGCTGCAAAGGAAAGAAGGTCGGAATCATCGGTCTGGGGGGCCTCGGACATTTCGGAGTTCTGTTTGCCAAAGCCCTCGGAGCCGAGAAGGTGGTGGTGATTTCGCACACCAGCACCAAGAAGGAAGATGCCGTCAAGATGGGCGCCGACGACTTTATCGCTACGTCCGAGTCGCCGCAATGGGCCATCGCCAACCAGAAGACGCTCGACCTGATTGTGTCGACCGTGTCGACGCCGGACATGCCGCTCGCCCAGTACCTACTTCTCCTCAAGGTCAGGGGCACCTACATCCAAGTCGGCGCACCCGAGGAGGCGCTCAAAGGCTTCAACATGTTCAGCATCATTGCCAAGAACCTCAAGATTGGCGGCTCTATCATTGGCAACACGGAGGAAATCAAGGAGATGCTTCAAATCGCCGCCGACGCCAAGGTCAAGCCTTGGGTTCAGGAGCGCCCGCTCAAGGAGGCAAACGACGCGCTTTTGGATATGGAGGCTGGAAAAGCAAGGTATCGCTACGTCATGGTCAATGAAGACTACACCGGCCAGTAATTCGAAATGTCTTGGATTCGACAGTTTGACACCTCGAGTATTTGCGGATCAATTCTACTTTTTGTTTTTACAATGCTTTCGTCAAGACTTGATATGCCTCGCACCAACACAAATCAGCCTCCGCGGGCTGGAACTACTGAGTTGATCCTCACACCAGATGCACATGTCGCCGTCAAGTCAAAGTGTGCCACCAACTACTCAAGACTTGTGTATTCAAAGTCACTGTTCCTCCAGGTAGCTCAGTTTGCCAAATTGGTTCGGCTGCCGTTGGCTCATTGTTCAAAATACACCAAGTCAACGTGAATTCGACATCAAATTATTGCGACGTTTTTACATCAAATCAAGGTCAACCCAGATGCTCCTTCAAAGCCTCCAAGCTCCCCCTGAAATCAGCAATCTCAGCGACGGTAATTCCGAGCTCTTCCTTGGAGACGAACTGATCCTTGACATGCTCATACCAATCCGGAACCGCCTCTCCAAACTTGAGCTGCAGCGCCGCCTCTTGGCCGGCCACTCCGAGAAGCGCCGTGAACGACTCGACGGAAATCTCCATGAAGACGCCGGTCTTGCCTGTGACTTCCGACCACGTCTTGAGCAGGTAGTCGAGCGTGCAGACCTCGGCGCACACGGCGGCGTACTTGCCGTGCGTCTTGCTTGGGTTTGCGAGGATTTGGCGCACGAAGACGCCGGGCGCCACGGTCATGTCGCCGGAAATGGGGACTTTGGCTTCCTTCGTGGACGGTACGAGCCACACGTATCTTCCTGGCGCGAAAGGCTAATTATTGGTTAGCTGCAACTCATGAATTGTTGAACAAGTCAAGAACTCACCACAGGCATCGGCTTGAGCATGGGGAAATACGCAAAGTTGGACGGGTAAAAGCCAAAGAAGAGCGACGTCGTCTTCGCTGCCAAAGCCGGCAACTCATCACGAATGCGACGATCGACTACGGCCTTGTAGTCAAAGTGCGGCACGGGGTGCTTGCCGCCAGTGATTTCTTTTGCCGCTGGCAGCGTGCTCCAGATGTAGTGCTCCAGCGTTGGAATCTCGGCTGCTGCCCGCGCAAGCGTCATACCCTGGCGCTCTTCGATCTCGCCGCACGCTTCCTGCTTGTGCCCGCGGCGCAGGTACTCCCACCAGTTTGTCAGGGCGAAGATGGCTTGCGCGCCCTGTGAGGTGTGAGAACGTTTGTTTGGCTGTGGTTGCTTTTTACAAACTGACCTCAAACGCTTTCTTGACCGACTTCTCATCGTCGTAGTCTGCGACAACGATCTCTGCTCCTTTGGCTGCAATCGCTTTCGCCGCATCACTCTCTGGGTTTCTCGTGACAGCGCGAACCTTCCACTCGCCCGTCTCCAGCATGACGCGGACGATGGAGGAACCCTGCGTGCCAGTGGCACCAGTGACGACAATGGTTTTTGCCATAATTCTTTCGACGCGTTTTCCTGTCGTTGAACCGAGATTGAAGACTGAAGCGGCAGGAAAATGGTCCAAAGGTGCGTTCTTCTAGGTGTGTAGACTCTGATCTTGCCCAGAAACTCTGTTGCAAACAGCTGTTCCGCGGACGCCCCGCGGACAGACCTCGATGACTTGATGAAAAGATTACCACCTTTGATGTTTCGGATCATTGATTTTGTGCGAGTGCTTGCATAACTCGAAGCACCCCGCCCCCGGCCGCGATGTTTTTACCGCAACCGGAAGTTCTCGGGGGGTTTCGGAGGTTTTTGCGGCAACGATCTGCCAACATCACGACAGTCAGCCAGCTTCTACCCACCCTTCTGGCTTCTCTTCCACGCGTCTTGCCTCCGGACCAGGAAATTTGGAGACTGAATTGTGTAATCCGATCAAAAAGGATTCATTTGGATTGCATAATCGTCTCGCAGTGTTGACGCCCGGTGAGCCCCGGTCCCTTGGCCGAAAGGAGCGCCTCCACGACAAAACTTCCGTCGATGATCGAAACGCCACCCCGTGTGCTCCGCCCGTTCCCCATGGGACGTTCCGTCGGTCACCGGTCATTTATTACCCGCATACCCGTCACGGTCCGGTCCGAGAGCTTTGATGGACCTCAGGGCCTCCAGATGCTCTTCATCAGGACCCTTGGATTGTCAGGCTTCAGGCCATGTGGCTTTTCAGGTCTCCAGATCCACGGGCGGAGCCATGCCGAGACGGACTCGGCAGTTGCATGCTGGCAGTCCTCCATGTCAAATATTCCAGAACGTGGCTGACCGTGGGGTGATGATCACGCTCCGTCGGGGGGTTTGGTGTTGACGTCCTTCCCATTTATCTCGCCTTTGCCGCCGCACTGCTATTGATTGGACGACTTTTCTGCGCCCTTTACTCTTTGTATCTCCTCGTTGTTTGCTGTCTTCTGGAATCACACAATCAACATGCGTCCATCATTTGGTTCCGTTTGCGCGAGGCGGATGCCCGTCCGCCGCGTCGCTGCTCCGAAGTTTTTCGCACAACTCAGAGGATATGCTCAAGTGACGGAGCGCGGTGCAATGATCAAGGAGCCTATGAAGCTCTCTGGCGCGCTCAAGGGCTACAATCAGTTCCTCGTCACGCCCACCGCAGGAACTGAATTCACTGATGCCAACCTGACCGAGTGGGTCAACGCATCGAACTCGGATGAGCTGCTGAGGGATCTGGCAATTACCAGTGAGTTTGAAGAGTCAGTTCGATTCGGCCAGCGTCTTTCTAACTCTGAAAGTCGCTCGTCGCGGCGTCGTCTTCTTCCGCAACCAGAATGACATGGACACCACAGTCCAGAAGAAGCTCATCCAGCGCATGGGCGAGCTGAATGGCAAGCCTTCTACCTCCACACTCCACATTCACCCCATTCTCAACCCGCAACGCGAGAACGGCGGCAGCGATCTGGAAATCAGCACAATCAGCTCGCGGCAACGGAAGAGCTACTTTGGCAAGCACGACGGAAAGGTCATTGGTGGCAAGCGCCAGCAGATTGAAGCATGGCACAGCGACATTCAGTCGGAGCCTGTGCCGTCGGACTACACTTGCTTGCGCTTGTCTGAGCTCCCAACCTGCGGAGGAGGTATGGCTGATCATGAATTCGATTCGTTTGAGCGAGGTTGACATGGTGCAAGATACTCTCTGGGCCTCTGGCTACGAAGTTTACGACCGCCTCAGCCCTCCCATGCAGAAGTTTCTGGAGCATTTTACCGCCAACTACGACGCACCTTGTAAGTTTTTTTCCACTGCACCACTGGTTGCAGTCACTGATCGTAGACAGTCTTCACCGACATGGCAAAGAAGGCCGGCCTCAAGCTCTACGACAAGCCCCGCGGCTCCCCCGAGAACGTTGGCGCAATCCTCAGCGCCGTCCACCCTATCGTTCGCACAAATCCGGTAACTGGCTGGAAGAGCATCTTCGCGCTCGGTGCCTACGTATGTTGCCCCTTCAAAATCTTAAAATGGCGCAGCTGACGCGGTTCCGCAGCCCAGATCCATCAACGGACTCACGCAGGAAGAGAGCGAGACGCTGCTCAACTTCCTCATGGAATTCGTGTACCGCAACCACGACCTGCAGGTCCGCTTCAGGTGGCAAAACCCCAACGACATGGGTAAGACGCCCCATCCCCCTCTGCGCTTTGGAATCCGACACTGACTCTTGTGCCACAGCCATCTGGGACAACCGCAGCATGATACACAACGCGACGCTCGACTATGACGACTACGGCGAGAGATTCGGATACCGGGTCTGTGGAATCGGCGAGAAGCCGTACTTTGACCCCAACAGCTTGTCGAGGCGCGAGGCCCTGGAGTTGGAGGCGAAGGAGGCGGAGGCATCTGCATAGATATTTCTTGGAGTTGATGTCTGTACGATAAAAGAGGCTGCGTCTTTTTGTTTTGCATTTGATTGCTAGATCATCATAAGAAAATTTGAGGATCAAGTCATTCAACTGTCTCTGCTGAAGAACCATTGCGAAGAAGTGAGGACGCACTTTGTCGCTCACGTTACGGCTTCCTGTGATCTACTTCTCCTTCCCTTTGCTTCTCTCGTTGGACACCAAGAACTTGAACAATCTCGCGTTTGCGCATGCTTTCAACTGCATTCAGCAATCGCAAGACGCGGACAGCATCCGCCTCCGCTTGCGAAATGTCTTGGAACGGGCCGTTTTTCATGACAAATTTAATGCATCCGCAAGAATAAAGGAAAAGAAGCATGGGGGAGCGCGCGCGTAATGGTCGGAGAACTGCTAGCGCATGCAACGGCAGGGACAGAAATGGTGCGACGAGGCTTTGCTTTGGCAGCAAAATTGGAGGATCTGGTTTCGAAACAAGCATCACAAACCCCGCAACACAACAATGCGCAACGAACATCAAAGTCAAAACTCCACATTTATGATGCCATTTACATGCTCAACACTTTCCCTCTCCGCTTTCTCCGCCTTCGCCATGTTCAAGCTTCCAGAATCGGCACCGGACCCACCGGCTTCACCGCGCCCGGCAGCCACACCTGATGCGCTGTCCTGCTTCCCCACGACAGCGGGTAGTCGATCTTTGAGTGGTTGAGACCCCAGTTCTGGAACAGCATGATGTCACCCTCCTCCGGCGGCCCGACCCAGATGTACTCCGGCTTGAGAATGCGCTGCTGGATGTCCGTCAGGAAGCGGCGAACCTCGTTCAGGTCATCGATGACCTTGGGCTTCTCGGTGGGGCTGGAGCGGAGGAACAAACGGCGCGCGCAGTTGTGTTGCACCTGGAACGACTTCTCGCCCGTGACGGGGTTGACCCACACCAGTGGGTGCTGCGCGAGATTGTCAGCAACGCTCGACGGATTTCAAAGCGAGGCTCACCGTCTTCTGCCACTCGAGCTTCACGTTTGGAATCTTCTCCATCTCTTCCAACGGCGTCTCTCTGCCCTCCGAGGCCACGCCGATGCCGTTAGGGTTGCCACGAGCACCCTTGACATACTCGTACGGGTACCACATGTACTCGACCCAGCTGTGGTCAACCAGCTTCTTCTCGTCGTCGCTCAGCAAGTTGTACAGCTGTGCCGTGTCCAAAAACGCCGTGCGGCCTGGCTTGACCTTCATGCTTTGTCCTGTACCGTCTGCCCATTCGACTTCCTGCTCGCGCGCCTCGTTGGGCAGCTTCAGAGAGCGGAAAGATGTGAAGGTCGGCGGCTCGAACTGGTAGAATGTGCCGTCCAGGTGCCACCAGTGCCAGCGTGTCTTGCCATTCTCAAAGTCCTCCTCGCTCAGCGGCTTCGCGTAGTAGTGAAGAAAATCAGCCTTTCCCATGTCAAAATTCTTCTTGCCGTAGTGGTCGTCTCCCTGGTAGCCTTTGCCGATGGTGAAGACTTCGCCGTCGTCCAACACCGAAATGTAGTTGAGCACACCCTGTCGTCACGGTCAGGACTGAGATTTCAGTATAGGATGATGCACTCACAAAGACGCCATCGCCGGTTGGTCCAGGCGGGTAGAAAGAGTACGCCGTTTCCGCGCGAGTCAACGCAGGAGCCTCTGGATCGAGGCGCTTCATGAGCTCCCACTGATTCCTTGGTTCCAGCGCCCTCTGGTTCTTGACAACGACCAATTTGTTCTTCCAGATCTCCTCGCGCAGTTGCACAAGAGCAGCATCGTCAATGTTGCGGAGGTCCAGGTCAGTAATAACGGCACCAAACTGGGGAACGTCAGCTCAGCTTTACGCGAACACTGTGCAAAGACGTACGTTGGTTTTCTTGCCGGGCCCATGGTCCAAGGGCTCAATCTTGAAAGAAGATGGTACAATCGAACCCATTGTTGCTTGCTTTGAGCAAGAGACTGAAACTTTGGAACTGACGGAAAAGACAAGATGGCCACAACTGTCAAACGCGGCGAACAAAGGGTCGACTGGTCAACGTCGAGCTGCGGAGCTCTGACTGTAGATTCTAGGGAAAGCTCAAGACTCAACGCCGAGGCCACGACAGCTCGAGGATCACCGTCGGTAAGATATCAAGCCGGCGGAAGGCCCCGGATCGAGGCGCGCTTTCGGGTCAATCTGTCGTGTGGTTGCGAAAGGGGCATCTGTGACAGCTTGCAGACCAGGACATGACCAATTGACCATGCCGGCAGTTGCGAGGTTGCTCAAATTTGCCGAGCTGAGCGTTGTGAAGCATCGGGGGGTTCTTCGAGTCATTGGTCGCCGCTCCGGCGGGACCGGCGGGACCGGCCATCTCGCAACAGTACGTGTTCGAGTTCGAGTTCGCAAACCTGTCCAGTGGTCTCTCGTTCCCGTCTCATGATCCTGCGAATCTCCTCGAGCAACTCGTCCAGGAAAAGACCAGAAGTGAGTGCCGCTTTCGTCGTCTCCAGCGCCCGAACCAAATTTGCACTTGCATCGTGTTCATCGCGGGGCTTGTTCTCGAGGCCGCGAGCGATTCAGCCTGGAGAACGTGGCGCAACGGTTGAAAGCATTTGAAGTAAATGTGTACAGTCATGACAGAACATAATCGTTGTATACCAAATTTGGCAGCCCCCAGGAATGCAAAATGAAGTTGAACCGCCACTGAATAAGTCCGCCACCTACACCGGTATACTCTGATCATTCGACGTGAATAGGCCATCTGGATCGACCTTCCTCTTGATCTCTTGTAAGCGCTCAAAATTCACGCCAAACAACCGCTCGCGCCATTCCGGAAAAGTCAGTTGCGTGTCGGGATAGTTTATGTATCCACGAAGAAGGTAGCCGGCATCCAGGAGCGCGTTTTCGAAAGGCAACATTTGCTTCTTCAAGTAATCCACCCCGTCAGCAGGCCAGTCTTTGACGGCGTCGGCTTGCCATCGGATCAGCCACAGATTGTTCCCGTATGCGGCGACTTGCTCTGTGTCTTTGGTCTTTTGACTGAAGCCACCCCACAGATCGAGGTATCCAGATTTCTTCATGTCGTCGCGCTTGAATGCATAGGTCGTGTATTTGTACAGAGTGGTTGCGAGATCCTGCGTGAAGGGTTGCGCCGCCGTCATAGTGAGGGATTGAACGTAGAATGCTCGTCCAGGAGAATCGCCGCCGTTGGGTTGGTCGAGGCCGGGCGCAACGTATGAATCGAGGGTGAAGAAGTCGTATTCGTCCTTTCTCAGCTTCGATCCTCCCGGGAGCTTTTGCATCAAAGGCTGCATGATTTGGTCAAACTTGGCGGGATCTTCGTAATAATACCCGATCCCTTGGTAAGGAGGAGAAGTCAGCTTCCAACGCAAAGCCCATTCCTCGGGTGCGCCTTTCAACGCGAAGTCCTGGATAGTCAAAAGAGCCTTTGCTCCAGTCTCAAGGTCGACATCGCCGACGTCCAGCGTAAAGTTGACTGCGCGCTGGTATTTTGGCTTCCAAGTTCTGACGGTCATCGTCAAGATGACTCCCATTGAAGGACCGGCTCCCTTGGTGGCCCACAAGAGATCGGAGTTGGTGTATTGCGTTGCCTTGATGATGGTACCATTGTAGGCCATGTATTCAACCGCCTCAATGGTGTCGAGAGTGGTGCCGAGGAATCTCGTGGTCGATCCAAATCCTCCTCCGCATGCCGACCCAGTGAGACCAACATGACCCGCTCTCACGTGAGGAAAGTGTCGTTGGTAATTATCCCACAGCCATTTCGCAGCGGGTCCCACACGGATGCCGCCCTCGAACGTGAAAAGACCCTTTTCGCCCTCCTGAAACGAAACAATCCGAGTAAAGGCACCGAGGTTGATGACGAGATTCCCAGGTTTGCCAAAACCAAAGGCGCCGAACGAGTGATCTCCTCCGAGGCAGGAGACTTTGGCATTGTTTTCAACCGCACAGCGAAGAGCGGCAGCGATTTGATCGCGAGTGTTGGGAAATGAAATCACCGCTGGGTCCGGCTTGAGACGCAGTTGGAATGGAAGAGTCTCTTGCGCCCAGGTCTTGTCGCCATCGAGGATGTTGCGGACATTGGCTTTGGAAAGGCAAGAAGAAAGGGCGGTTTCCAGTGGAGAGACACACTGAGCGTGGACGGTCAGCAATGCCGCATAGAAAAAGTGATAAAGAATGAAGAGCGTCATGATGAGAGACATCAGGGAGTTGCCGGCGAAAGAGGCAGTTCTTTTAAGGCATCACTCTCGAGGATGCGGCTCTCATTTCCCAGTCTGACCGCACCGCAAGCTCAGGATTGACTCTCTAAGAAGGTATTTCCGTTTGAGTGCTGAAGCTTAGCTTGTCAGTAAAGCTTAAACCAGGATTTCTGCCTTCAGCCGTTGATTTGTGTGTCGCAGCGGAAGCTTGAGCGCTTGGGACCCATGTAATGCGCTTGACTAAGGAGCGACTTGTGCTAGCTAGCAGCATGTTCATGAGTCGTTCCACACCGTCTGTTCACTGAAAAGGAAGCTGTAATCTGTTTCGTGCATGGCGGACCAGTAAAACGGCCCTTGACTTCCCTAGTATATAACGCGGTTGGGTCTTGTCCCAGCTCTTTCTCGTTGCAAATCCCTTGCAGCAACACTTAGCAGGAAGCCTTTATAGTTTTAATGTTCATGTATATCTCTATATACTTTTCGCTCCTAAAAGTAAAGCTGTCAGCAATTAGGAACGGGATATAGTAGGTATAAAAAAATAGCAATAATCTATTAAGCTATAATGTAGACCCTAATACTAGTAAGCTCTAACCCTATATATTTCTTCTAGCCTAGTAGCGTTGTAACGACCATCTTCCTTAGAGCTTTAACTAGGTACCGCGTTAGAATGCGGCCTATAAGGCCTATTAATAATAATGCTGAACTACTCTATAAAGACGTGGGCAGATGCTAATGGTGAGGGATATAGTGGCCGACGACGCAACTAGTGAGCTTAGCGATAAACAAAGAGACGAATCGAAAACCAAATTGGGAAATAAAGCGGGTTAGGGTTAGGGTTAGGGTTAGGGTTAGGGTTAGGGTTAGGGTTAGGGTTAGGGTTAGGGTTAGGGTTAGGGTTAGGGTTAGGGTTAGGGTTAGGGTTAGGGTTAGGGTTAGGGTTAGGGTTAGGGTTAGGGTTAGGGTTAGAGCTGAGCTCCCTTGCCGTTTGTGTGGTTGCCCTGCGGGGTCAAGCGAACGTCATTCGGCAGCCGTGGAAGCTTCCTTACTTCACCACCACAGCTCTTTCTCAGCTCTCCACTTCAAAAGCCCACCACACACCCACTGAATCCAAATAACCACAGCTACCGACATCATGTCCTCTCGCATCCCCACCTCGACTTCTGTCGCCGAATCGGCCGTCATTGAGGCGCCGCTTGCCCATGTCTGGCACCTCGTCAAGCTGCAGGACTTCAGCAAGTTCTGGTCCAAGCTGGACAAGAGCGAGTACGTCAAGGGCGCCTCTCCCGAGACGGACGTGGTCAAGTGGACATTCAAGGACGGTACCGTCCTTGAGGTCAAGCAGGAGGAACACTCGGTAAAGGCCCCACGATGATGCAGTCTTTTACGCAACCCTACGCGCCACGAGCCGCGAAGCTTTTTGACAATTGAGGAAAAAATTGAGCTAATTGCACCCACAGACGATCAACCACTACATCACATACTCGGTCATCACTGCTTCGCCTGAACTGAGCTACTCGTCGGTCGTCAGCACCATCCGCCTGTTTCCTGTTACGTCCGGCAAGCATGAGGGTCACACCTACGTCCAGTGGTAAGCGATGTCGATCCAAGTGGAGGCCAGGCGACCATAATGATTGACGCGTGGCAGGACTGGAAACTTTTCAAGCGATGCTGAAGCCGGTACGTGACGAGACTCTCCCTACCTTCAACATGCTTGGAATAGAGAAGCAATAATAGAAGTCGCGAAAGACTGGTGGGTGGATGCACGGTCACAGCTCGCTAACTGTTTCTTTGCAGGGGTCATTGAGGATGCCAAGTTTCAAGCGACGCGAGGCTCTGGCCGACCTGGCCGCGGCCGTGGCCAAGTAGAGCAGGAATCATCATGATTGGTAGGAGAAGGGATGATATTGAAGGCAGGTCTACACGCGTGTAGGGTTACCATGTCTAGCAGGTGGTCTGGGCGGAGCAGCGGAAAAGGGCTCGACTGATATCTCTGAAGCAGAACGGGGAGCGCGAGCAAGGAATTGATCATGTCATGGTCCAAGACTTTGTTTGTTGGTCTACGTGACGTCGGCAGGGGCAGGGTTGAAATCTGACAAGCGGCTAAAAGTTGAGAGTGTGTGGGAGTTTGTGCAGAAAAAAAGGGTTGCCTCCCGCTTGATTCGTCGGTGGTTTGGCCGCCAAAGGATCCGAGTCAGCGTTCAGCCTCGACTTCAACACCAGCAAGAGCCTCTCACTGCCTGCTGCAGCGCCTCGACCCGCCGACATCGTCGGACCACCAGTCCCAATTCAGCCGCTGGGGGAGATCAATGTGCCATGCTCTCTCCTCGTGCGTCAGACAGCTCAGCGCGCGGCGCTGTCTTTGTCCAAACAAGTCGTAGCCAGGTTTCAAGAGCGCTCTATTCTGTTCGCCCGTGTCAACTTGACACTCCGCTGACAATGAAGCCCACCACTTTCCACGCGGTTGGCGGAGACGGCCCCTGATCCTTTGCTTGAGATGTCGCCCTCAGCTTACACCATTTGCAGGCTGACATGAGTGCTCGCACGCTTCTGTGGGTCGCTCCGACACGCCATTCGCCCAGCCTTGACTCGGCCTGCCTGCCTGCCTGCCCC
>JBBWUH010000018.1:0-138733 GCA_038380885.1 Phyllosticta citrichinensis | reverse complement strand
ACTTTTTTAGATATTAGTAATTATAATATATATAGCCTTTAGAATAGTAGCTATACTTATAGTACTAGGAGTATAATTCCTTATAGTTCTAGTCCCTTATATACTTACTAGACTAGGATAGACTATAGTAATATTAATAGGTATACTAACCTTTCTATTTATTTCCCCTAGTTTATATATATAGGGCTATACCTATAGTATCCTAGGTATAATTTACTACTTTATTAAGGAACTTAGCCTCTATTTATAGGTAGCTAATAATATCCTTTAATAGGATATTATTAACCTTATTCTAGTATAACTTATTATTTAGGAGTAAGGTAAGGAAGAACTAGCCCTTTATATCCTTAGATATAAAGGTATCTTATATTCCCTTAGTAAGGGTATTAGATGACCTATTATAGCGCGTAATAATATAGCCCTATATCTTATAGAATTAGTTAATATATTTAATAATTAAGTTATCTAGCCTTATCTATAAGTTAAAAAGGGAGTATAAGAGGTATATATTATTTAGGCTAGTATTATAGTTAAACTAGTTACCTAGAGCCTTCTATAATGCTATAGGTAACTTAAATATTATGGTAAAGGTTATTAGGTCATTATTAACTACCTAAAAGAGGTAGTATAGGGCTTTATCTTATACCTTACTCTAGGTACTTATATTTTTATGCTTAATAATATTATAGAGCTTAGCTACCCTAAAGGTAACTAACTATACTATCTTCTAGTTAGAGTAGTTTAAGCTATTACTTTTTAGCTTTAGTAATAAGTTAGGTTTAATGCTAATAGCTTTATAGCTAATAGGATTAGTAGTAGTAGATATGCCTATAGTAATAGTTATAAGTAATGGGTAATATAGTTATATAGATTAGCTATAGGAGTCTAGAAGTTAGTAGTAAGGTAGGTAAGAGGTAATAAAGATATAGAGTAAGCTTAGAAGCTATATAATAATAAGATAGTAATAATAGAAGAGCCCTAGGCTTATAACCTAATAATTAAGTTAGAACTAAGGATAGGTAAAGTGAGATATATTATCTAAGAGCTATTAAAAAGAGAGAGAGAGCTTATAGACCTAATACCTACTAGTATAAAATAAGTAGAAGCTAGTCCTAATATAGATAGTGCTAATCCTAACTAAGTAGGAGCTAATGATAACACCCCCTGCTGTGGTGAGTGCCCTCTACTCAACACGTGGGACGCGTTTAATTTGTCGGCAGGCAGGCAGGCAGGCAGGCAGGCAGGCAGGCAGAACTTAAAAGTAGTATAGAATGAATGCCCGATTGAGCGCCCAGATAACGTTTTTTGATGACTTGGTTGCTTGCTTTGTTGACGCGGTGGCGCGCGCTCGAGAGGCTGCCGGGCTGTGCGAGCTGGCTGGTGGCATCACAACTGGGGCTTGTGCAGGCAGGGAGGATTGGAGTGATGTGTGTGGCTGGGGGGTGTACCGTCGGCGCATGGAGTTGGGAGTCTGGCAGTACGTTTGTAGGTCCAAGGCGATTCGTCTCCGGATTCTGAATGACGCATGAACGATATCTCGTGCAATCATCAAAGAACATGGCTTACAGCCGTAGGTACTTGCAAGCTTGCTAATCCTTCTTCGCATCAGCCTTCATGCCCTCCTGAACCCACTTCCTCGCCTGCGCCGCCTGCGCCTCAACCTTGGCGGGATCCTTGAGCAGCTCCTTGATCTTGTCCGGGTCAGGGACGTTTCTTCCCTTCTCGACGCCGGGCCGGGCAGCCATGCGGTCCTCCCAGGCCTTGAGCGCCGGGAACTCGTCGACGTCGACGCCGCACCACAGCGAGGCCGACACCCAGCCAAAATGCGCAATGTCGGCAATCGTGAGCTTGTCGCCGACGAGGTACTGGTTGCCCGTCTCTCTGAGGTGCGTGTCGAGGACGCGGTAGAGGCGGCGCGTCTCGTTCTGGTAGCGGTTGATGCCGTAGGGGATCTTCTCGGGGGCGTAGCGGAAGAAGTGATTGGCCTAGGGGCACAAGGCATTGTTAGCATTCCAACTCGAGCTGTAGCTTTTCCTGAGCTGCTTCTCTTACTTGGCCCTGCATTGGTCCCACGCCCGCGTTCTGGAAGAAGAGCCAGTTGTTCGTCTCGTAGTACTCGCGGGTGCCCTCGGGATACGAGATCTTGTGGTCCTTGTCGTACTGGCTCACCAGGTACTGCATGATGGAGCCGGATTCGAACAGGCGGATCTTCTGGCCGTCGCTGAAGGTGTCGGTCAAGGCCGGGATGCGGCCATTGGGGTTGATGGCGAGGAACCACGGCTCCTTCTGTGTGTTCTTGGAGAAGTCGATCTTGTGGACTTGGTACGGAAGCCTTTGGCATGGTTAGCTACATTCTTGCAAAGAGGGTCGCTCGTCTCGTTACCCAAGCTCCTCCAAGGTGATGGAGATCTTGACGCCGTTGGGCGTTTGGGTAGTGTAGAGAGTAATGTCGGGCTTCTGTGCTGCCATGATGTTGGATGGGGTTGCTTCAGCTGTGACCATTGAGTTGAATGCGGCCGCTTTATATAAGTAGCGATGGCGACATGGTGGTGCACCAATGGTGGGGCAAGCGGCACCGATAGTAGCGGGGTGCTTAGAAATGTACACTGGCTTGTCAATCTCACGTCAGTGAACACTGTGCTTCATCAATTTCCAGATTTGGAAAAGATTCATTGAGATGATGGATCAGTGTCTAATATCCGTTCACAGCAAGAGAGCTCAGGGGCAGAAAAAACATCCTGGCTTGCGGGTGGTTTCCAATGTGAGGTTGTCATTTTTGGGGAAGTGAAGCTGTGTTTGGGCTCACACAAGCGCAAATACCGTAGATGAGGCCACTGGAGTCGAGTCTGCATGGAACCACAGCTTGTTGTAATCAGCGGGACAGGGTCTTGAGTCGTCCGTTGAAAGATGTCCGGCTGCTAACAAATACCACCGAAAAGCAGACGCGCCTGAGGCGCCATTCCTCGGACTCACCTCGGAGGAATGAGCGTCGACGTCGGATGACTAAGCCCTCTGTTTGGTTTGCCGAAGCCTGTCCGCAGAAGTTGTCCAAGCCAGGCCCGCCTCTTCATCTGGAGCTTCAGCCTACACTCCTCGACAACTTTCCCTCGACCCACCGGCAATCATGGCTTGGCGCAACCAAGGCATCACCGGATCTAACAACATTCCCTTGGGAAATCGTCGTCGCTTTGGTGGCGACGGAGAGGACACAGGCTATGACCCGTCCGCTCCCGCCACTGGTCTCTCTGACCTCAAGCGCGGCCGGAGCCCGACGCGTGGTAAGTCTCTCCAGCTCTCCACTTTGGATGCCACTGACCAGAGCTTGATGTCACAGAATCTATCCTCTCCGATGGCGCCAAACGCCGCAAGAAGCGCAACCGCTGGGGTGACGCGTCGGACAACAAGGCCGCTGGCCTCATGGGATTGACCACGGCCATCACGGCCCACATGACTGCGGAACAGCTCGAGGCTTACACTCTGCACCTGCGTATCGAAGAGATTTCCCAAAAGCTGAGGATCAACGATGTTGTCCCAGCCGATGGTGACAGGTACGTCCGCCTCCCCAACGTTTCCTGGCTTGAGCTCACACTGGGCAGATCTCCTTCGCCTCCGCCGCAGTACGACAACTTCGGTCGTCGTGTAAACACTCGCGAGTACCGCTACCGCAAGAAGCTCGAGGATGAACGTCACAAGCTTGTTGAAAAGGCCATGAAGATCATCCCGAACTACCACCCGCCCTCTGACTACAGGCGCCCAACCAAGACCCAAGAGAAAGTCTACGTTCCAGTCAATGACTATCCGGAGATTAACTTCAGTATGATTGCTAACCCTCGATCTCTAACCTTTCCATTTTGCACTTTCGTGTCGCACACAGTGTCTGCGGCATTCCACGTAATGCGCAGCGTTGCCATCGTCACTAACCCACTCACTAATCCCGCACTTACGTCCTTGATGAGAACTACAAGCTAACAATAGGGTTTTTTCCTTACTAACAGTTGGACTCCTCATCGGACCCCGTGGTAACACTCTGAAGAAGATGGAAACCGAATCAGCCGCCAAAATCGCCATCCGCGGCAAAGGATCCGTCAAGGAAGGCAAAGGTCGCTCGGATGCTGCACACACAAGCAACCAGGAGGAGGACTTGCACTGTCTTATCATGGCCGACACCGAGGAGAAGGTCAACAAGGCCAAGAAGCTCATCAACAACATCATCGAGACGGTAAGCGCCATTTCTTTCCAGTTTTTAGCCAGACTTTTAACTAACACATTGCAGGCCGCATCCATCCCTGAAGGCCAGAACGAGCTCAAGCGCAACCAGCTCCGTGAGCTTGCCGCTCTCAACGGTACACTGCGTGACGACGAAAACCAGGCTTGTCAAAACTGTGGACAGATTGGTCACCGCAAGTACGACTGTCCCGAGCAGCGCAACTTCACAGCCAACATCATCTGTCGCGTTTGTGGCAATGCTGGACACATGGCCCGCGATTGTCCCGACCGTCAACGCGGCGCAAACTGGCGCAACAACGACCGTGGCGCAAGACCTGGGGCTGGAGACCATGTTGACCGCGAGTACGAGTCTCTCATGGCCGAGTTGGGAGGCGGCGCTGCTCCTGCTGCTATCGGTGGTTCTGGTCCTCAGCACCGCATCGAGGCGGGTCCAGGTGGCTATGATGATCAGGGTGATCGGGATATGAAGCCTTGGCAACGCGGTCCCACTGGTGCTGCTGCTCCCTGGCGCCAGTCCAGAGAGGAGCGTGATGGTGGATCGTCGGCTCCCCCTTGGGCCAGTGGTGGTGGCCGCGGCGGAAACGACAGTTATGGTTACGGCGCGCAATCTGGTGGTTATGGAGCTCCCGCTGCGCCTGGCGCTGCGCCTGGCGCTGCTCCCTGGCAGCAGTCTGCTGCTGTACCTCCTCCTCCAGGTGGCGGTTATGGCTATGGCTACGGCTACGGAGCCGACCCCAACGCTGCATATGGACAACCTGCCATGGGCGCACCTCCAGGCCTTGCTCCGCCGCCTGGCATGCCCGCCATGTACTCGGGCTACCCTGTGGCTCCGGGAACTGCTGGCAGTCCTCCTCCTCCGCCACCTCCGGGCGATGCTCCTCCTCCGCCGCCTCCGAGTGACCAGCCTCCTCCACCTCCTCCCCCGGGCGCGTAAGCGATTCAACAGTTCGTCAGACGTGATTGGTTCGACTTTCAGAATTCGGCACTTGGGATGCGGAGCGGTATTAGGAAATGGGGGCTACTAACTTCGCCTTGAGGTTTGTTCCGAGTTCCGAAAATGGATATCTTGCAAAGCATTGACCTTTAGCACATGGGATCAGCAAAATTTCTGCACGCGCTGATGATTACCGAGACTCGTTGATTCTACGCGCAGTCGCGATCCTTCTGGACGTCCGGCGACGGTAGAGTGACTGCGCAAAGTTAGGTAGGTAGATGATTTAAAAGTGGGCGCGGCCGGTACATTTACCGTTGACGTGCTTTTATTCGTTCTTTTCGCTGCCGCCTAATATCAAAAAGTTACTCTGCCATCATAAAACTTGGACCATCTGCGACAAGAATTACGACATGTCACTTCGACCACGGCTGTATTTCTATACATGAGCTTGACATTATCTCCAAGTGCTTAACGCTCACCAGACATGCCAAGAATGATGTAATTTTCGGAATCAGACGCATGTCGCTTCTTTTCTTGCTCCTTAGATCATCCAACCTCGGACTCGGTCCAGCCGTTGTTCCAGCCGCGGAAGATTTCCATTCGCGTGGTTGGCGCCACGCTCCAAGGTCCGACCTTGATCAGCTACGGTCAGAGACGCTAGGTACTTGCCGCCACCTACCGTTATCCGGTTTTGCGCTCCCAAGTATCCTACGGGGAGGATTGGCGGCGCGGTACAAATGCAACATGGCTGACACTGAACCTGTAAGTGACCATATGGTACCCACAAACGGCGAGATGTCCATGTTGGCGTCTGGTACTTGACTACTGCCGTCCATCATGGTCATCCGCATGTTGACCGAAGCGGCTCTCCGCCTCATCTTTGCGCAATCTCTTGTCATCTAAACCACGGTACCTGTCCACGAGATTACAACAAGATGGATGTTGCTTTGGGGAGAGGACCAAGCAATATGCAGCTGCTTGGCCTTGGCCCAAAGATATCCACAGATCTGGCCCGTCCCACATCGGGTGCTCTGTCTGACTTGGCTCGTGTCTTCGACTTATTGTCACCTTGGTAACCCAAAAGATGTGCAGTCTGCTCGGTGCCGTGTGCGAGCTTGCCCGCGCACGCTACCGACGTCTTTTCAAAAGCTTGGATGCTGTTCTCTGGGCCAAAGTCGATGCGAGACGGCCAAGTACCACGGAGGCTGTCAATCTTGCTACGGAGACATTCTCGAATTTAATTCCCGCGGCACGACCATCTGAGTTGCGAAAGGTAACATGATTCATGTTATTTGTCCGCTTGGCCCGTAATGGCAGGCCAAGAGGACCCGTCTGAGGTGGGCGGATCAATTTGAGGGCAAGTTGATCGGCAAACCGACCCCGCTCCTCACAATCAATGTGTGTGAAGACATTTGCTTTTATCTGCACGGTAACGAAGGACAAAAGCTGTTCCAACGAAAAGACGGATCCGATCTGAATGACCTGAGAATCTCTAGAATCACTCCGTTTTCGCATCCGAAAAAGGTTGAAGGCGTTCATGTCAACGTCCATGTCGGCGCGCATGGTCAACCTTCTCCATGTACCAATCGGGGAGATCGATTCATGGGATATCTCTTCAATGCAGACTGACGGCGACAGAGCCGATTTCGCGTTGTTCGTTCGCACCCAACCTAGCGGGCCTTGCACTTGCAGACCAGGAGGCCCAGGATAGTCGAATGTGGGCTCGATGCTCCGGGCCATGTGAGTGTGCGGGGTGTTGGTTCAGCCACCCCACGGGGTATGCCTGCCGGGCCGTCGCCTGGCTCTAGTTTCGTTTCAACGGGCTGAAGGGGCTCCTGATTGGCCAGAATGGTCGATGCTGGAGCGTTGCGACAGAGTTCCGTAGCCCTTGTTCTCCAAGCTACCGAGGCTCCTTTCTAGTGTCCATCGCCTTCATGAGAATGTAGCTATGGGTGGAAATGGGGAGACTCATATTAAAGTCATTGCGGTGCATTTGCATCCCGTATTGCATCTGACATTCCGTCTCTGGGAGTTTTGATTGCCTCTTGGACTACACGTAAACGGCTGTGGTGGTGGCATTTTGCGCCTCGTTCTATCTCAAGATTTTGAATACCGTCTTACCCCACCAATCTTCACGATGGCGACGCAGGATCGCCAGCCAAATGGCCACGACGAATCCCACTCTTCAGAAGACCTTGAGAAGCAAAGAACGAACCAAATCGAACAAACGCAATCTAACCCCTCGGTGGAACCCATCAGGACGATTTCGAGAGTCCCAGGGAACCCAAACTACTACGAGAAAAATGGACTCCGGACATATGGTGATGGCATGGAACACGACCACGAGCCGCCGGTAGCACCACCATCTTGGAACAGTGTTCAGCAGTGCTGATCCAGAGCAGATGACGGTAAAACGCTTCATGGCAATCGTAGCCATGTGCTTCCTTTGGGTGGCATCGCAAATCCCCGTTTACCTCTTCGGCGGCTGCATCACTCTCATCTACTCTGACATCGGCGGCAGCGACACGTACATTTGGTCCGTCATTGGAAACCTACTGGCCATTGCCGCGGTTACGCCGTTTGTTGGCGCCTTTTCTGATCTATTTGGCCGTCGTTGGGTCGGCGCCGCTGGAATGGTTTGTGAAACTGCATCCCAGACTAACGAATGACCATTGCTAATGCTGCGCCCCAGGCACTCATCACACTCGGCATGATCATTTGCTCTGTTGCTGGCAACATGGACGTTTTCATTGCCGGTATGGTCATTGCGGGCGTCGGTGGTGGTGTCTGCGAGTTGACTGCTCTGGCTGGCACCGGCGAGCTAGCACCGACTTCCAAACGTGGTCTCTACGTCGGCGGTGTCATTCTGAGCATTCTGCCATTCTGCCCTGCGGTGTTGTGGGCCCAGCTCATCTCCAAGACCTCCTGGCGCTACAACGGCCTGTTCGCCGCTCTCTGGTCCGCGATCGGCCTGGCCCTCCTGCTCGTCTTCTATCACCCTCCGCCTCGCGTTAACTCCCAGGGCTTGAGTCGCAAGGAGATTACCCGGCGCATCGACTACATCGGAGGCTTCCTTGCCACCGCTGGAATTGTACTCTTCCTCATGGCTCTCGTATGGGGAGGCTACCAGCACCCCTGGAAGAGTGGGCACGTCGTTGCCCCCATGGTAATCGGCATCTTGTGTCTCATTGGATTCGTCATCTGGGAATGGAGGTTTGCGACGTGGCCCCTGTTTCCTGCTCGCATCAAGCGGGACCTTCGCAACATGTCGCTCATTCTTCTCATCACCTTTACCTCTGGAGCAAACTTCTTCAGTGTCTTGGTCTGGTGGCCAGTCCAGTCCGAGTCCATGTACGACAAAGACCCTATCCAGGTCGGTATCCGGAGCTTGCCGATTGGCTTTGGCATCATTGGTGGTTCCGTGGTCGTGGCCTTTTTGGTCACCTTGTTGAACGGGAAGATCAGAACTTTGATGGTCATTTCTTGCGCCATGATGACCGCCGGTATGTCCCCTTCCCTTGCTCTTGCGGTCCAAATAAGCTAATAGTGGCCAGGAACTGGCGGTATGATTGTTGCGGACCTCAACAATCTCCACACTGTATACGCTGTTCTGACCCTAGCAGCCTTGGGCGTCGGCGGCGTCATCATTCCGTGCCAAATAATAATTACGATCATCTGTCCCGATGATCTAATTGCCACCGTAAGGTTCCCTTTTCGGTTTTGGGGAGTTCCTGGGACTGACGTTGTTGACAGGCCACGGCTATGGCGCTGTCCGTCCGCATGATCGGCGGCTGTATCGGCTTTGCCATTTATTACAACATTTTCAAATCGCACTACACTGACAATGCGTACACGACAATCGCTCCGGCCGCCATCACTTATGGCTTTGTATTTGACACAGCCACCATTTACAACATTGGTATGTAGCCCTTTTCCACTTCAGAACTGTCCTTCATCGCTTCAGATGCTCCAAGCGAGTCGCCGGTCTTTCACACAAGTCGTGACGCTGAAACGTTTTCGCAGCTATCGACATCTCGGCCAATTTGAACAAGAACTTGACGACGTACCCGACGCTGCGCAACAACCCAGTCGGCGTGGAGCGCATCATCGAGGCCGGTCGCGAGTGCTTCGCCAAGTCCTTCCCCCACATGTACTGGGCGGGCGTCGGGTTCGGCATTGTTGGCACCGTCGCGGCCGTCTTCTTGGGCGACATCACGCAATATCTTGACGATCACATTGCGGTTTACATGGGCTAGACTTTGCTGGCGACGGAAACTTGGTAGGGACGCAGCATTCGTTGTTGGGGTTGTTCGCATTGTTGCTGGTTTTGGTTTAAGGGGACGTGAAGGGAAGTCTGGGGGTCAGAAGGGAAATTGTGTGGTCTTGTTCGATGATGTGTTTCGACCGATGAGATACTTGTTGTCGCTCACTTTTGAATTTGTTCTGATAATTCTGTAGTCAGGCTGGAAGTGTCAATAGAACACGGCTCGCACCGTCTGCAAGTTGATACGATCACATGCAAAGGGGATGGGAAGAAAGTGAGTTGAGATTGCCAAGTCCTGTCCTTTTACAAAGCAAAATGGGAAGCACAGATTTTGAAAGAAAGTGTTTTTCTACTACGGAACAAAAGCGAACAACGATGATACATGCAACTAGCTACAACCAAGTCCACGAAGGAAACTCGACGAGCTAAAAAGGAAATCACTTATTCGTCGTCGTCGAAGAGGGCGTTCTCAGCGCACAGAAAGCGCTCCACATCCTTCGTCTCGGTGACCTGGGAAGGTTCATGCAACGGCTTCTGGGCCAGCCGAGGCACTGCCTCGGACTGGCGGACTTCAAACGTCCTCCGCTGCGCGCGATTCTTGTTGTTCTTGACCGTCATGACCGCCGCTTGGAAGCGCTCCTCCAGCAACCCGTCCTGGACATTAGCAATCGCGTCCTGAAAGAAGTCCCAGACGTCGCCGCGGCAAGAGCCCAGCGAGACCTGCAGCGCCACATTGGCGAGCAGGCTGCGCGTGAAGCCCCAGTCGTCCACGTGGTTGGTGCAGATCTCCCGAATCACGGCAACGCTGGGAGTCATGCGGTACACCTCGTTGAGAAGCGTCTTGTGCAGCGTCTTGTGGAAAGGGAAGATGTCGAGCACCTGCATCGCCTTGTACGTTTGCAAGCGGCGTTCGAGCGAGTTGTTGTCCCGGCAATCAAAGTCGAGTGGTGTGCCCGTCGTCATGCTCCAGCGGAGCTGCCCGAGCACGAAGCCGGCGGCGTTCAGGTCGAGCGGGACGACTCCGAAGTTGAGGGCCTGGACATTGCAATTCGTGGAAAGCTGCGCGAGGAGCTGCCTGATTCCGGGAGAAAAGTGCATCAGCACTGCCTTGGGGATTGCTTTGATGGTGTGGGCCTTACCGGATGGCGTTGTCCAGTTCATAGCGATGTACTTACTACTGTCATGGGGAGCCTCCGAGGCGCTGGGGTGCTGTTGAGAGGCAGACATCGTATATGCGATGGTTAGCTTCTGATGCGTGGGGCTTACCTGTTCGTAGTTTGTTCTCTGGGTTTGCTCGCTGGTGCGATGATGGAGAGTTTGTGTTTGCGGTGGGGTCTTTGTATTTATCTCAGACCAAAGAATCGCTTGTTTTTGAACAATGTAATAATTTCAAGAGATTCTTGACAAAGCCTCCCGATGGTTGAATATCAGAAAGATTAAACAATGCGACGTTCCACAAAAACAAAGCCCGTAGAGAGTGCTTTGCACCTCCACAAAGCCATGGCAATAGGAAGCTCTATTGTGTTCTGGGCTTTGGCAAACTCTGAGTCCTTCGACAAGAAGCCAGTCATTTATTGCAAATTTAATAGAGGGCCCAAAGTGATTGCGAGAATAAGCCGGCGGAAATTTTGACGAACGGAGTGCCAAGAAAAGAGGAAACTAAGACATAAAGACACTGCTTTCTCGAACAAAGACGACACAATCTCGAAGCTGACACGACCTTCCAGAACAAAGGGACTTCCCACTCAAGGCTTGGAAGGAGGTGTGCAAGCCAAACAAAAGACGACGGAAGGATTTCGCTGATACGCTCGAAGGACGTGGGCTCATTCGAAGCTTGAGACATTTTGCGGAACCATTAAGGCGGGCATCCAAAACTGACGCGGGATGGTGTCGGCTGAAAAACGCAAGCTTCTGCGCTCCCGCTAGAAGCATTGATGACGCAGGAGCGCGTTCGAAACCAGGCAGAAAAATAGACAAGGCAACAGGCAGCCCAGTATGAGGCACAAGGCGATGGTCGCTCTTGCGCGTGCTGAAACAGGTCTTTTCAGCCCAAAACGGACTGATTGCACTGCATGAGCGCACAAGTTAGCCCAGGAGCAATAGCTTTGGGGAACGAGAAGAATTTGGACCGTGAGAAAGAGAGAGCGACATAAGCTGGTTGTACACCGAAAACATGGAAGAGAACTTTGCCAAAAAGGGACATAGTTAGACGACTGATGCCAAGTAAGCTACGAAGGACCATTGCAAGATGTCGTTCGATCAGAGAGCTGGAAGCGAGGTACGAGAGCCATCGAAGCTTTCTGGCACATCATGCCGCTGTCAAATCGTGAAGCGTCCGCTGTGATAGCGTTAGCCTCGGTATGCCAGCCGCTGCATGTGGAAAAGTGTCGTGCAAGGCAGCGACATTTGGTCGCACCGCGTCCAAGTCGCGGCGATGGTGACTGGCAGGCAACCGCATCAACCGCGCTGTCAACTTGTTTTGCGGCGGGTAGTTGACGAAGGGTTGGCTGAATGGCGGACGTGAAAAGAAAGTAGGGCTGCCAGCCGGTTTTGGACTAGCGGCGCGGCGGGTGGACGAAGGGGTCCGTTCGGCATGACGTCGCGCTCGGGACCAGCCCGGCGTTTCAGTCGCCAGGCAGCGTCCAACGTCCAGCTATATCACATCTACATCCCAGCGCTGGTCGACAATATGTTTTAAGCTACCTTCCAACACCTTCACCATGTCATCGCAACAGCTTTCTTCTGCACAAGCCCATGCTTTGTTCGACATCTTAACCCACCAGGAGACTTATGCCGAAATCGAACTCTTCAAGGACCCGCAGGCGATTCACAAATATGGCTACCCATTTCCCAGGCAGCCGGACCAGAAATGTGTGGCACCCGTCATGCACACCATGTTCTCCAAGTTCATGCTTTCGTTCCCTGGGTTGTGTGATGTTCCAGTCGAATTTTGGTCGGACAGAATCTTGTCTATCATGGAAAAACTCGCCGCAGGCGATCTCTCCGAGAGCTACGACAAAGGTGCTATTGGACTGAGAAAGACAATCTCCACCGCATGTTCCGCTATGCTCGAGTATCCCGCGAAAGGCATCCTTGGTGGATTTCCTCAGAAGCCGGTGAATTCAGACCGCGTCTACGACATGTCCCAAGCTTCGGACATTATGCAGGGATGGGAAGATTTCGCGCAGGAGCTCATCTACGGGGACATGATGGACACTCTCTTCGACAAAGTTGCCGAGACGGACGACCTGACTCAACATCCGGTCTTAATCCAGGTTGCGCACGAATACATTTTGGTCAAGTGAGCCCTCCCCTCATTTTCTTTGAAGAGCCATGCGCTGACGATCCCAAGTCTTGCTTCCTTGGTTCACCACATTCTGATAGTCAATCCTGAGGGTCAAACTTTGATGCGGATGCTTGACAACATCCATAGACTCATTCCATACGCCATCATGCGACAGACGCTGAAAATAGGCAACGTCGCTACCATGATCAACGGCATGCTGAAAATCATTCTTGCCAAGGTCAGCATCGGCTCACTTACCAACTGGGCTGGCCTCAGCAAAGACGCAGACGAGGGAATGAATTTGATGCAACAGTAAGCCTCCCAGGCTTTTATGGGGCGCGTCAAACTAACGCGGTTCACAGAATCATATCCACGGTCTTGTCATGGGATTCCTCCGAGTTGGAGAAACGTGCCCACAAGATTGAAAAATCAAAGGACAGACCAAGCAAGGAGCACCTGAAAGCGCTCAAAGCTCACATCGAGTTGGAGAGGTCAGAGCATGACCGGAGGAGAATCATTAGCAGTAAGGATTCCCGGACTGCCAGTCTCATGTACGCGCTGACAACTCTATCATCAGAGAAAACCTCAAAGTCTTTGGTGACCGTAATCTTCCAAGAAAGCGGATTGTCGACAGATTTGAGCGACGCACAGCACGAGATGTGTCAGACGTACCTTGCATCCGAGCTGGCCATTCGTGACCGCACGCAAATCGCACAAACCCTCTGCCGCTCCAACCCGGATCATCTCACGCAAGCAGTCAGGGATATGGTCCCTGCATACGAACCCATCATCCGATCCCTGCACAACGCCGTCGACCTGAGCGGCTCCCTGCTAGACCTGCAAAACTTCCTCGACGACCTGATCAAGTTGGCCAAGCTCCCCGTCAAGAAGGAGAAGCGCGATAAGGTCGAGCCCCCGACGGTCGAAGACTTTGTCAGCCTCATGCGCAAGCACCAGTTCTCGCTGCACAAGATTTTGCACCAGGTTGCGCACAACGGCGTCGATATCCGCGAGCGCTATCGCATGTATGCGCACGAGATCCGCAACCTCTTCCAGCAGCCCGCCGACGCCCGCAAAGGCGCTGGTGCCATGACGTCAGTCTTGGAAGTTATCTTGGCAAGTCTCCCCGAGGGCGACCGGCAGGCTGTGCTCCGAGCAGTCGACGCGCACTCGAGCTATCTGTCAGGCCTGCAAACGGCGTCGACGGAGCGCATGAAGTCCATACTGAGCCGCGGTCACAGGACCGACTACGGCCCAGGACAGTACCTGGCCAAGTGGCAGCACCTGATGGACTCGACCGTCATTCAGCCATCGACAGCCAGCGGTCCTTTGCGCTCGGGCAAGAGCAAGGATGTCAAGGAGGCGTCACAGATCGACGTCGATGGCGTATACAGGGGGTCTGTCGTTGTTGGAAAGGATGCCGAAGGCAGACAGAAGCTTCCAGACCCGCCGAATGTCGACGTCGTTTTCAGCCTCATGGGCGACAAGTACAGGGAGGCTTTGGCCGCTGGGAAATAGATTTAATCGACAGTTTAGAGTCAGGAAATTATGCAATCGAAAGTACAAGATCAACCTTTGAACCAAAGTTTTGTTGGCAAAGACGGGGCTTGTTGGCAAAGACGGTGATGGTGAGGGTGCTGCCTTCTAGTGTGAGACGAAAAATGCAGTGACTGGCGAATAAATGCGCTGTCTCAATTCTGGCCCCCCTCCTCGTTGAAGCAGCAACCGCAGTGAGTTCCATCACCCGCAAACTGCACGAACTTTTCCCTCCCTGGCGCAGCAAATCACTGACCTCCACTAGCTCATCGTCCACTCAATCCACCATGATGTCAACCACAAATCATCACTTGAAGCCAGCCCGTTCGTACAGTCTCGAAATGTCCTGCTCAAACGCCTTGAACGTGTTCCTGCGATCAACCGCGCCCTTGGCCACCCTCGCAAACGGCCGGCCCCTCGGAGCCACCATAGCCAACTCTTTCCTCAGCTGCGTGGTCTCGAGCACATTACGATTATGCTCCTCGACCACAGGCCAAATGTCGTTCAGCAAGCGTGCGGCGTCATCCTCAGTCTGCAGCGCCTCGATCGCCTCAATCAGCAAAAACGGCACCGGCCGCTGCTGACCACCAACCAACGCGTTTTGAATGCCCTCGCAATTCCTCAGCCGGTCCTCCAGTTGCGCCGCATACATCTTGACCTCGCCCGACAGCACAATCAGGTCATCGGTGCGCCCCTCGTACTTCCAGAGATGCGACTTGGCAGGGTCTGGATGGCGCGACCACAGGTCCTTGGTGCGGAACTCGATTTTGGCAGATGGGACCGAGTCGAAGAAACTGGTAAATTCCTCGGAAAAGGGCGTGCGCTTGACGACGAGCTCGTGGTAAGGGCCGACGTGATGGTCGAATTCGATGCTCATGACTGGGTAGAACGAGTAGTATTGCCAATCGCGCTGATCTTCTGGCACGAATATGATCCACAGACCGCCTTCCGTACTTTATTGGAGTCGCAATGGTCAGCGTGGGTGCTTGCAGCAAAAGGCGCTTGAGCGTTTACCTCCACATGATGGGGTACGCGTTGCCCCAGGAAGCGAGCATATCTCCCGCAGCCTTGGACAGAGGTGCTCCACCGAAGCAGACATATTTTGATTTCTGGAGCAGGTCTCGGCCTTCGGGAACTCCGAGCATCTCCTCGACCAGGGACGGGGGATGCGTTCCGCCAACGACATTGCCGTACTTGTAGATCTCGATAGCGACGTCACGATTGACAAGCTTGTTCGAAGGTCCATACACGGCGACATGGTCGTTAAACACGACCCCATAAAGGTAAAAGCTCATGCCGAGGCCCTATGTAAGATGTGTCAGCAGAACGTGTTGTCCTGTTCTCTGCCCGCGTCAAGGATGACTTACGTGGAAAATGGGAATACTACAAAACATCCTCGAACCCCGTTGTACGGGGGGGCAGGTCTGAAAACCCCCTCTGTTCAGATTGTTGACCTTGTCTGCCTTGGCAATCATTCTGTGCATCCAGGCATACACCTTTGGATAACCTGTCGAGCCTGAGGTGTGGAATATCATAACGTGGTCATCTTTGGCTTCCTCAAAAGACTTGGTGTAGGGATATTGAGGCACTGAAGCCGGATCTTTCAAGAGTTCTTCCTGGCTGAGTGCTTTGATCATCTTGGAGCCAGGGATCCGCTCCACAAGCTTTGGGAGAAACTCAAAATCAGTGCCATAAATGAAGGTCTTGCATCTGGATACGTTCGAAATGTGGACCTGAGCCTCGATTGATGCACGCAGGGACGGGAAGAGTACCTACGTGCGAAGATGAGTATTTGAATCTCTCAGCCTATATTTGGCGACGTACCCGTCTGCCGACCTTTGAGGCAGCAAGAACCAAGACAGGATATCTGATGTCTCTGGGTCCAAAGTACGCAAACGTCTCGAAAGGGTCTCCAGGCTGTCGGTAGGTCTTCCCAAGAGTGCGATCTAGCCAATGCGCTGCTTCGTTGACGGCAGCCGCCGCTTCAGAAAATTTGATGTCACGGAAGCCTTTAGAGAGGTCATCGTCGTCAATCGGAATGGATGCAAACACTTGATTCGGTTGATCATGAGCCTTGGAATCGAAAAGGCTTGTAATTACCCTCTCTCCAAATGGAGCAGAGCGGACATCGTAGTCTTTTGACTTGGTCGTGGAACCAACCATCTCGTTCTCGACCATGATGTTGGTATAGAAAAGTAGGTGAAACCAGGAGGTGCAGGTTTCTGAGACTGGATTCTTCACACAGTTAAGCTCGTGCTGGCAGCGACGCTGTACTTATAATATTCATGCCTACTGAGAGACGGACTCCAGCTTGCGGCCGCAGCAAGTGTAGAGCGGGGCGGAATGGCATGATCGACCCGAAGCACAAAACCCATGCAGTAGTCTTGGCACAACCCATCGGTCAAGCCCGAAAGCTAATGGGGAAATCGTCGGATATGCCCGGCACAAGCCGCATGCCGGATTTATTTGGAAGAGACACAGTAGTTCAAGTCAATCGTAGGGATCGTTAACGGGTCCCTGAAGAAGAGACCAACATCTGGATTAACTGTCAGGGAAAGGAAGCGTTCGGCGAGGATTACTCTTGTTTCCCGACGGAGGGCAGCCGCATCTTAAGCTTCAGTGGCTCGTGACAGTCCGGCTGAATTTTACCAATGGCGGCGAGACTGAGCTCCAGTTACATAATCTCTGCCGTCTTCGCTCGCTTCCGATTGACGGTCCGGGCCAAAACTTACTGGAGGATAGATACGAAGTCCACCCCCGCTGTCGATCCATCGAGTGTTTGGTTGTTTTGCACATGGTGCGGGGAGATGCAGCTGCAACAGAGGGGACGGGTTCTTGGCCGACATTTTCCTGGACTTTCCGAAACACGGGACATTCGGATGTGGCCGATGAGCTGCAAACCAAAGGTTTATTGCCAGAAGGTGCACCACACACAGGCAATGTTGATAATGCAGAGGGCGTTGGTGTGTCGTCACAGCGTGCACAGAGAGAGTGTTCAATTGCTGCAAGTCAATGGAGAGAAGTTGAGATAAGGAGCATTCCCTATTGTCAAAGACTGACTTACAGTCAGAGCGCGTTGAGCCGGTGCTCGCGTGGTGACTGAAATGGCGTATTTGCACCACGAACTTTGGAGCCAAGGATCAGACGATGCCCATCCGAGCCAGAGGCATAAGATTACAGTCTTTCGCGGCCTCGGATACCAAGAAGGTCTAGCTCACTCGTGCATAGAATGAAGGTGTCCTTGAGACTGCCCACTCTGTGCTGGTGATTCACTTCTTGATAATCCTCACTGGCCAACATGTCCGCGAAATGCTCGATGCTGGGGTAATGAGCCAGAGCAATCTCGTCCCAGACTTTGCCTTTGGAACCTGTGCCGCTTCCAAGTCCACTACCATCATCGATCACGCTTCCGACAATCTTGGCATCACCTCCGCGTCGCTTGCCAACGGATTTTGCAAATGCATCGCCATATTTGAGGTATTCGTCTTTCATTCCAGGTTTGAAAGCGAGCAGATTGAGCATAGAAACTGCTTGCTGTCCTTCTCGCTGGCTGAACCCCTGGACCCAACCTCGTAGCTCTTCTGTGAGCTCAAGTCCTTGGGCGGACCCGGCGATGCGGGGGTGATTCAATGCGCCCGACAAAGGTGGCACAACTTCGGGTTTGGGAAACAACAGCTCCTCGTTGCGTTCTCTAAATCCTGAGATGAGTCGTGATGGGATGCCGACTTTGACCGTCCACTCGTTGCCGACATGCTCTCGGAGTTCCGGTGACAGTCCAGCTGCGCCGGGTAGAATGACCACCAAATCCCATGGAATGTTTTGATTGAGCAGTGGATCCACCGAGAGCGATTCAGGGGCGATCACCCAGCGGATGACGCGGGAAACCACGAGAGGCTCCGGTTTGGACTTCCAGAGAAGATAGAGGAAATCGGAGAGAGTTGTTCGCAAAGAAACAAGGTGCAGACTGCAGACAGGCATGGTGGCGTTGGAATTCGGAAAACTCCCTTGGAGCGTGTTTGTAGAACGATGAAGTGCTGGATGGAAAAGAGCAAGCTACGGTAGGTGGGGGTGCCGAGGCAGAACTCCTTTGAAAACCACCAACGTCAACCCACAACCTCTTCACAATCACGACATCTCCGACCAACCAGCATTCTTCCCAAACACCGGATCTTACGACCGGTATTCGCCTTGAACTTTTTCAGCTCTATCGCGGCACGCGCCTGTAGCCGCTTGTTCGGCCCCAGCAGCTCAACTCCTACCATCTTCGACAACTTCGAACAGCCACCCCAGGACTTTGATCCCGGCAATATCACTGTGGAGTCAACGTCGCCAATTCTGAACGTGTTACCTTGAAGATTACTTGCAGCGCGCTGCAAGCAAGGGCGTTGAATCTACAGCCTACGTCACAGTCAATTGCAGCGCTTCCCCGCAGTCTTTCCCCGCACTAAACTCCCACGCAGAGTGGGGCTACTTACCCCGTGGTCCATGTTTTCTTTCTCCTTAGTCGACAACGTCATACCAGGCCATACAGTCATTCTTCCGGAGACGCGTCTCCCTGCCATTCTGGGACCGGCTGGCAGAGGAAAAAGGAAAAAGATTGAAGCTCGTACGACTCTGATAATGCATCAAATGACAGTACGAGCTGCACATGCGTTGACCTGAACTTTTGTGCCGCCACGGAGACTGTGTTCGTCAATCTCTTGAGTTCGTCAATCTCTTGATACAGATATCTGCACAATCTTAGGCTAAAGGTTAAGTATTTGTTGTCTAACATTTCTTTGTCCGTACACAATTTTTGTTTTTGTTTTCTCCCAGAGATTTCAGTCACTATCAAAATGCGGCTCACTCCTAGGCATAGGCCCTCGAGCGCCACAACCCCCGGTGACTCAGAAGTAACAACACTGCCAGCTGCACGAGACGACCTGAAAGTACATACCGAACATGTGGAGAATGCACCGTCAACACTCGAAGAGGGAAAGCCGCCCCTTGCCAAGGATGGCGACGCCGCTATGGCCGTCCTTCACGACGCGGAAGCCTTGCACGACCCGATAGACGCAGCCGAAGAAAAAAGGCTGGTGCGAAAGATTGACCTCCGGATTCTGCCCTACATCGCCGTCTGCTACGCCTTCTTCTACATTGACAAGACGACACTTTCGTACGCGGCCATTTTTGGAATCAAAGAGGATCTTGAACTAGTCGGCACGCGATACAACTGGCTTAGCAGCATCTTCTACTTCGGCTTCCTCGTCTGGGCGTTCCCTACAAACTATCTTCTGCAGCGGCTGCCGGTGGGCAAGTATCTCGGCTTCAACATCTTCTTGTGGGGCGTCCTGCTCATGGCGCAAGCGGGGTCCAGGGTAAGGCTCCCAATTTTCATGATTCCTAGGCTTGATTCAAAGCCGAGGCAGTCAAAGCTGTTCATTCCATTGCAAGTAGAGAAGAAAAGCTTGATTTCTTCACCCCTATAATTCATCCCGCAAAAACATTCCCCTTCTTGACAATCATTCAGTTCTTCAAACTTTGAGTCCGTACTTGCTCCACTATGCAGAAGACTGACAACTGATGCAGAACTTCGCCACGCTCGCCGTCCTGCGCGCTCTGTCTGGCGCCGCTGAGGCATGCGCTGATCCAGCGTTCATGCTAATCACAACAATGTGGTACACGCGGCGAGAGCAGCCCGTACGAATGGGACTCTGGTACACTGCGAACGGAATAGGGATCGCGCTCGGCGGACTCCTAGGCTACGGCATCGGAAACATCCGCGGGGCGCTCGCCTCGTGGAAGTACGAGTTCCTCATCATCGGAGCGCTCTGTTCAGCCTGGGGCATCGTCATGTTCCTGCTGATCCCGGACTCGCCAATGACAGCATCATGGCTAACAGAGCGAACGCGGCACGTCGCCATCCGGCGGCTGGCGGGCAACCAGACGGGCATCGAGAACAAGCACTTCAAGACGTACCAGCTGATCGAGGCGCTACGGGACCCCAAAACGCTGCTCTTCTTCGTCATCGGCATCGTGTGCAACACGCCCAACGGCGGCATCTCCAACTTCGGCACTCTGATTATCCAGGGGTTCGGCTACAGCACGCTCGTCACGACGCTGCTGCAGGTGCCGTACGGCGCCCTCATCGGCACGTCCATCCTCGTCTGCGTCTACCTCAACGACTACTACGCCAACCGCCTGCGCCGCAACACGCGCTGCGCCTTCATCCTGCTGTTCCTCCTCCCCAACATCGCCGGCTGCCTCGGCCTGCGCTTCGTCCCCGCCCACCGCCACATCGCCCGCCTTTGGTCCTACTACCTCACGGGCCCTTACAACGCCGCCTTCGTCCTCATCCTGTCGCTCAGCATGGGCAACACGGCCGGCCACACCAAGAAGATCGTCACCAACGCCTTCCTGTTTCTCGGGTATTGCGTGGGCAACATTGCGGGCCCCTTCTTCTTCAAGACGGACCAGGCCCCCGGCTACGAGTTGGGTGTCTGGAGCATGCTGTTTTGCCACTTGGCCGAGGTCGTGCTCGTGTGCGTACTGTGGGCGCTGCTGGCGCGTGAGAATCGCAGGAGGGATCGGAGGAAGGCGGCGCGCGAGGCCGCCGGCGTGGTGGGCGAGAGAGATGCCGAGGCCACGGCGTTTGAGGACTTGACTGATTGGGAGAATGAGAATTTCAGGTACGTTTATTAGACGGCGGGAGTGGTGGCATGGTAGAGAAGATGCAGGTAGGTCAGAGGTAGGTAACGACGACGGTGAAGATATCCCAGCCAGAAGAAAGCAAGAGATAGAAGAGGGTATGAATGAGCATTGTGTATGTGCTAAACTCTATTTCTCGTCGTGAATCGTCAGGACAGGCCCACACGATGACCACATTAAGGGGTATCAATTCCGTTGCGCACCCATCCGAATCTATTGCTCCACCGTGACGAACTTCTCAGCAGGGTCCTTCTCTTTTTCGTCCTCCACCCTGTCCCTCCCTTGACACATTTTGGCGCCCTTCTCCAAATCAATGTACTCTTTCTTCCCCTGCCACGACTCCATGGGGATCCCCTCGACATTCTTGATGCGCTTTCCTTCTTGGAACATGGCATAGCCGCCTATGCCCGCCACGCCGCACGCCAGCGCGACGAACAGGCCCGTCGACCACGGCGGTCTGTCGTATCTGTTCATGGCCCACATGAAGCCCGCGAGACAGCACTGGAAAAATGTGTTCCACACGTTGCACCAGATGACAAAGTCCATGACCCACAACTTGGTGGGAGGAGCGCGGACACCCGTGGGAGGAGGGTCCGGCACCTTGGACGCAGGAAAGGGGATGACTGCCTCATTATCCGCCTGCGCAGCAAGATCTTTGGGTCCCGTCGTCGGCGGCAGCGAGTTGGAACCTGGAAGCCTGAACCAATTCCGATGGATGCCAGCGAGCCGGCGGAGGCCGTAATTCTTGCGCTCCGCCTTGCTTTGGCCGCGTTTCTTGCCCCAGCCCAAGCGCCACACGCACCACCATGCGAGGTCGCGGAAGCGCCAAGGGGCGAGGCCGAAGCCCGTTACGCAGAATAGGCCGTTGAGAATCTGCGAGGTGACTTCGATCCAGATGCGGCGGGGGCTTTGGAGATCGTTGCACGTCGGGTGGCACATGGCGGGCGCGGCGTTGCAGAGGAGCAGGAAAAGCATGCCTCCCCACGCGACGATGTTGAGGCCGTAAATGGTGATGGCGAAGCCGAGCGGAGTGCAGAACCAGCGCCAAAAGGCTTTCAGAGCGAGAACAGTGGATGTACTCCACGGGAGCTCAGGAGGCGGTACGTAACCATTGTCGCCACTGGCTTGGGTGTTTCCTGTTCGTGTCGTTTTGACCTCGCCGATCCTAGTAGACCCAGTCATGGCTGACTCTGGGTTGGTTCGAACAGGTCGAACGCCGTCATCCGCGCTTAGTCTGTCCTGGTAACTTGGGCCACGAGATACGATGGGCTCAAGAGTGCCCGTACCATCCACTTCAGGGGGCAGTTGGGCCAGCCTAGGTGTAGAGTCCGCTGGCAAGTCGTCGGCACCCCAATTGCCTTTGCCCATACTCCAAACGCTCAGTCCGGTCACGGATCTGCTCAGCCTCCTCCTTCCACTTGCAGGGCTTCCTTCTTCCTCTTCGGGCTCTTCGTTGTTCGCTGTAAGATGTGCTAAGCTCCCTCTGCGTATTTCTGCGGGCGTGTGGACTCTAGCGGCGGCGTTTCCGGTAGCCGCCATGAAACCAGTTGGGAGGTCTGCCTCCAAGACTCTGAGGGAAGCGGAACGTAATCTCTCAGCGGCATTTGTTGCAACCGAAGCGGTCCTCGCGCGCGAAAGCTGTCTTCGTGGTTCCGGGCGTTTTTCAGGAGGATTAGATGCGGGCGGAGAGGGCGCAGAGGTTGGAGAAGTTGGAGAGACTGGCGAGGGTTGGGAATTTGGAGAGTTGGTAGTAGGATTAGACAGAGCCGACGAAACAGAAAAAGCCGAAGGAACAGGCGGTAACCCGGAAGCAGCTGAGACACTGCGTGCGTCGGCTGCCATGTTGGGCTGGGATAAGTAGTCAAATGCCTAATGCTGTGGCTGGACAGATGGACAACGGCTGGGCAGTGTCTGCGGTGTGTAAGCGGCAGCCGTTTTTTCCAACGTCCCTTGGACAATTTCCGAGAACAGCTCACTGGTGTCTGTAATTCAGGAAGCGGCGAATAGGAGGCGATGCCTGCCTATAATTCGTGGGGGTTGGCAGAGGTGTTGCTATTGCCTGGATATTGCGCCCGATGTTCACGGGGGAAGTGAGCGTTTGCGCCGCGGGGTGAGAGCGAGCGTGGGAGAGCCAAGGTATTTGAGAAAACGAGGAGACGGCGCAGGAGAAGGCATTTTTTTTTTTTAGCCGGCAAGGCAGACGGACGGCAGAAAAACAGTCCTTTGTCTTTGTGGTGGTGTTTAAGCTTCATATTCGCATTAGGTTTTCGGAGGAGATGCCGAGGGCGATCTACCACCAGGTCCGCACGAATCACCGTCTGGCTGGGCCCCTGCGCCTGCTCGTAATCGTTCGGTTTTGCGCTTTGCTTTCTTGCTGCGCAACACCACACCACACCACACCACACCAGTCCATCAGGCCAAGCCTCACGAGCCCGCAAAATCGGCCGCAGCGTCAAGCCTATTTCTGTCTAGGCAGGCTGCCGTCTTCAACGACTGCTTCTCGAACCTCTCAGGCCATGGCCGCCCCAACAATGCAACCGTCGCTGCTCGACCAGAAGATCACCGAAGCCCTCCAAGGCTCTGCGTCGGGGCACTCGTCCCATCATCTCTCGCTTGCTCACCAAACGCTCCACAACCTCGAACATCAACACCACTGGGGCTCCTTGACACTGCACACGCATTCGCCCTCGTCACCTCACCTGCCGCTCTCGAGACCTCTTCTCTCCGGCCTTCCTCCAAAACGGCTTTATACGCACCCAGACGAGCAAATCGCATTGCTCAAGGAGGCCGCGCGCCGACGCTCTGATGGACTGCCAGTTGAAGGTGACCCGGCGCCGCAACGCGAGTGGGTTGTGCCCACGCACCTGCGCGAAAAATGGACGGTGCGGCAGCTGGCCGAAGCATTCGGCGACATGACCGTAGTGCCACCAGAGCCAGAGAGCGAGCAAAAAACGGGCGCAAAAGGCCAACAGAGCAAAGAGGGCGAGGAGGACAAATGGCGGACGACGAAGCGCGCGCTGCTGGCCATCGTCGAGGACGATAGCACCGTCGTCTATTATCTGGTGCACGATGGGATTGTCAAGCCTAGGCAGAATTGAACGTGGCACACACGCCTGCACCTACGCTACCCATCTATGTCCGGTACCGTACGGTAAGTACGCCATCAGGACGTGGGTACAGCGCTCTGCCTGGACCCGTGCCGTGCATAGTCGTACCACCGAATCGATAGACCCGTCTTGGAGCCCCCCCTCTCCTTGGAAAAGACGTGCGACCACGAGTGGTGAATTGAGGAGCCGGGAAATGGACATGGAATGCCTCGCCCGCCGGTTTGATCGCCACACAGGTATTTTGTGTGTCTGGAGACGTGAGCGATGAAATGCAGAAGAAACGAGACGAGACGAGACGGGTCGACGCGACACGGCACTTGGCTACATATGTACGTGTGTATTGCACGGGTATGCGCGTCGATGGCGTCATGCCACAAACGGCGGCACATATGGGCGTTGTCGTCGTCGTTCCCGCGTCGTCTGTGTCTGCCGATCGACCTCTCGCTCGCCCAGCCGAGATGCCACCTCAGACGACCTGACCTGGCTTCGGGCGAGGGAGCGAGCGTGTCCTCGGCGTTTGTCACGCGCCGCGTGCCACTGCTCGGCGATGCCGATCAAGGAAGCGGAAACCGGGCCTGTGGACGACGGACGGCACGGCTAGATGCGCGTTTTGTGATTTGGTCGTTCGCGAAAGAGCAGACGAGGGATGAATGATACGATATGCGACTGTCGTACAGACCACAGGACCGGCGGACAGCCAACCACCCAGCCAGCCAAACCAGCGGACGAGACAGAGCGTGACGGCCGGGCCTGGGCCCCCCCCCCGCAAGCGCATCACCAATCAAGGGCACACGAATCTCGGGGTACTGTACTCGAGGTCCGCGGGCTGACTGCGTGCTGCGTACTCTTTTGTACTGGGACAGCAGCGGGGGTTCAAGAGACGACGGCTACGAGGTACATACTGGACTCGACCACACGGCTCGGCCGCCGACATGCAATCGCCAGACGGCTCGAAACTTGCGCGACGACGACTCGGGAGCTGCGTTCACTCGTTCATCTCCTGTGTCCGTTGGAGCGGGAGCTACGGCCCACGACGGTCGACGGGATCCTCTGTATCCCGGTTTCCACGATCACACATCCCCCAAAGCATAAATCAGCGTACATAGGCACGTACCCAGGACAGGTCCAGCCCGCGCAGACAAGCAGACAAGCAGACAAGAAAGAGAAATCAGTATTCTTGTATTTGACTTTGCATGGATGGATCAATCTCGTTCGTGTATCCGTGTCTACCAAATGTCTGTCTGTTTGCCGCAAAACACAAGACGAATACAGCGCGCTGCTGTCTGTTGCCAGGCATAATACAGTGCTGCGACTGCTCTCAAAGAGGAAAAAACAAAAACCACCAAGCCTGATCAATGCTGCATGCGTCAGCGGCGCTCTCAACATGCGCTCGCTTGCTCGCTCACCTGCCGCGTCCCACATGCACACACACTTGCCGCCTCTCCTGCCCGACAAACGGTTGATACCTTATGCACGAAAGAGATGGTACAAGGGGGGGGGGTGTAAAAGCGCGCACAAGAAAAAGAGGACTGTCAAACAAGACAAAGAGGAAAAACACACGCAAAAGTATCCTCGTCTGGTCCGGCCGGTCTGAACAAGAGGAAGCAAGCGCGCGGGGAAATGAGGGGCCTCGCCACGGGAAGGGAAGGAAAGGAAAGGAAAGGAGAGGAAAAAAATTGGAATGGAATGGAATGTGAAAAGATGTGCTGCATATGGTATGCCTCCTGCCACGAGAATGAAGACAAGCGCCGCGCCACTACTACACAACCGCCACCACGACTATCGCCGACAGCTTACATATCATATCGTACGTACTTCGCTCGAGGTGTCGTTCGAGGGGAATCAAGACAAACCGCCGAGAAGCAAGGAGCTTACCGCGGTTGCTTGATTGCTCGATTGCTTGCTTGCGACGTGCTACTGCCGCACATGTACCGTACGCAGCACAAGCAGCAGGCAGGCCGGCAGCAGCAGCCCAGACAGGAAGGCAGGCTACAGACAACTCCGTGCCGGTGCGCCGTCCAGTTTGAAGTAGCCCGGCTGCAACGTCTGAAAGACGCCCGTCGGATCGTAATACGCGGCGACAGCCATGAGCTTGAGCTGATTCTCGGGGCCGTAGCTCGCAATGACGTCCTGGTACTGCGAGGCGTAGTTCTGATAGACGTAGCGATGGTCGAGGCCCATGGCGGCGGCGCGGGCGTTGACGCGCGCGACGATGGTGCTGCTGGCGCGCATGACGGCGTAGTCGTCGGCCGCGTCGTCCCACATGTTGTTGAGGTTCATGAGGAGTAGGGGCCCGTCGGCCTCGCTGAGCCCCAGCGCGTTGCCGCCGCGCTTGCTCATGTGCGCGAGCTGCGGCGACGTGATGACTTGCATCGTGCACGCCGGCACGATGCCGCTGACGTTGACCAGCGTGTCGATTTCGTCCATGTAGATGTCGAGGATGGCGTCCAGGAGGTCGCGGTCCAGCTTGTATGCCGACGCCCAGTACGTCTCGCGCAACCCGCTCGGATTGGATTCGTTGAATTCGAGCGTCAGGTTGGATAGCGTGCGGATCATGGTCGTGTTTGACAAGGGGTCTGGGATGGAGGTGAAGTTTTCAAAGACGGGCGGCGAAGAAGAGACGGGGTCGGCATATTGCATGTCCAGTTTGGCAAAGTAGTCTCCTGCTGCCCAGGCAAAGGAGAGAATGAGCCCTGCCTTGGGGTCTTGTTCTCCGTGGGCGCCGAACTGCGCAAAGGCCTCGATGATGGGTGATCTTTGGTCGATTTTGTGAAGCTGGCCGCCCCCCCACATGAGCCCTTGGGGGAACGCGGAAAGATCGAAGCGAGTGACGACACCAAAGTTGTTCCCGCCTCCTCTCAAGGACCAGTAAAGATCAGGATACGAGCTCTCATTGACTTGGAGCACGATGCCAGACCCGGTGACGAGCTGGTCATGGGTCAGTAAAGAACAATCAAAGTACTGAACCAGTGGAGTGAAGCAGCTGATGTCCACAATGCCACCGTCACAATTCTGGACTCTTTAGAAAGGAAATGGCAGGACTCGTTTTGGATGTTGACGCGGCTGGGACCGTATTAATCTTCAGCCAAGACGGTGGCATGGCGGACATCAGCGGCGATGAGCAGGCTGGAGGCTCTAGTAAGCCGTGCTGCATTTGGGCGACACGAGGCTGCAGACGCCAAGAGCGTGGTGACGGACCTCTGGGCCAGCAGAGATGCAAAGAGATGCGGAAAGAGCATCGGGGAAAGAAGAAAAAGAGACGAGTGGAACACGCACCTCGTAGTTGACGACATTGTCACAGGCCCAGCCGTGCAGTCCCGAGAAGAAGGAGATGCCACCTGCAAGTCACGTCAGCTTTCCGAGGGCCTGGATACGCATTGGGAAAAAGCAATCGGACGTGTTCACCAACCTCCAAGAGTCAAGCCACCGACGCCTATCGCCGACACGCGACCACCGATGACGGCAAGTCCATGAGGCTCGAGAGCTTCGTAGACGTCGACCCACTTGTTGCCGGTGCCGACGGAGACAATGGACTTGTCGTCGGACAGCTGGACTTGGTTTAGTGCCCTGAGGTCAAGGGTGATGCCGCCTTGGATGCTGGAGGAGCCGGCAAAGGCCGAGTGGCCGCCGCTCTTGACGGCGAATGGACAGCGAAAGAGGCGGGAGAAGAGAACGGCGCGCGAGACGTCGCGCGTGTCTTGAGGCCTGAAGATGCAGTCGGGATGAACATCGGCCTGCTGGACGGACCAATAGCCCGACTGACAGGACGAATAGTTTGCAGAGCCGGGCTCGGCGACAGCGTCGCCGTACAAGAAAGCGAGGACGGAACACTGGCACGGTCTGAGCATTAGGAGGTGGACAGGAGAGAAGAACGTACGGCGGCAGCGCAAAAGTTGAAGTCGCCCAGAGCAGCGTCGGCGGCCGAGAGACGAAGAGCGTGGGTTGGGAGGCGATCAAACTGTAGGCCCTGGTCGACCAGCGCAGCGCGCACGTCAAACTTGGGGGGCTCAAAGGAATGGCTCAGGCCACACTGCAGCAGCGAAGCCAATGCCATGGTCAAAAGCAACCTGGTGCGCATGGTCGAAGCCGGTTGGGGTTATATGCAGGGAGAGACGGTCGAACCGGGGGGTGGGAATGAATCTACAGAGGCTCTCGCGCGGCATGCTTGACTGCAGTGGGAGTGGGAGGGGAACATATCTGGACTGGGGGGAGGCGGGGGGCGAGGGATCATCGAGTACAGGTACTTCAAGCCCAGGGAGCAACAGACAAAGGAAAAGCGGCGCAGGAGCGAGCGCAGGCGCGGATGGACTGGGGAGTGGAGGACGTGTGTGGCGCAAGGGTGCTCGTCGCAAGATTGGAGGAGCAAGAGCCAGCGAGCAGCGCGGAAGCGGAAGATGGCGAAGGGTGTGAGATGGTGGTGATGGTGGTGGTGGTGGTGGTAAGAAGGGGGGCATGTGTGGCATATGGCATGGGGGACGGGATGGTTAGGTTGGAGGCAGAAGAAAGCACAAGCAGCAGCAGACTGGAGGGGATGAGGATGTAGAGGTACCTGGCCTGGGGTGGTGGACTCGACCTGGGGACTCGACCTGGCGACCGACCGATGGATCTGCCCGACTGCCGGCAGCATCTCTCTCTCTCTCTCTCTCTCTCTCTCCCTCTCTCTCCCTCCTCTCCCTCCTCTCCCTCCTCTCATGCTTCACGTCTCTTCATCACCATGGCCGTCTCCGTCTCGGTTCCGGCCCGCGTCCGTCCGTCCGTCCCACAACGCACTCACGACCCCGTTCGACCACCACCCAATTCAACACCTTCGCAACCACAGCATTGCGCCTCTCACCTCCCACTTGCCTCTCCTCCATCTTCTTCCTCTCTCTCGTCCGCCGTCGCTCAATCCAAATCGTCGCCGGTCGCTCAAGCCGCCGTCGTCCTTGCCGACGCGCCTGAGTCACTCACGCCTCGATTCTCGCGCCGCGACTTATATCCCCCGCCGCTCGCCCATTCCACTCGCGCGACGCAAGACAAGCAAGCAAGGTGCGTACATGTCTTCCTTCATCGCTGGCCTCCCTTGCACAAATCAATCAATCCACCATTTGCCATGTCGCTGCACGCTTTCAAGCCCGGTCCGCTCGGATGGGCTGGCGTGGTTGCACCCGACATGGGCCTTTGCCCTGTCCGCTACCTTGCGCATCTTGCACCACCACACCTGCCAGACGGACCGCGCCACGCTGCGAGGGAGATGGCCACCCTTGCGTCCCCGTGTCACCATGGTCCGGATGTCTGCGAGACCTTGACTTCTGCAAACCGAAGCCTTCGATCACGGCGTCTGCCCATGTATCCCCAAACCTCCCTTGGGTCGCAAGCCCTTATAGCGATACCAGGTCCCAGTTTCTGCAATGGCATTGGCGAACCCATGCTAACCAACCGCCTCCTCCCAGCGACTCATGATCGACATCATTCCGCCGCCCAAAAGTCGGCCTTGAAAGATTTCACTCGCTCCTGTTCGCAAAAGCTCCTCTTCGTCATCCATCGTCGCCATCATGTCGACCTCGGCCACTCAAAACTACATCACCGAGGGTGATCTCAAGCGCACCGGAATCGCGTTCCTCGTCCTGACGACCACCGTCGTCATCGCTCGATTCGCCCTTCGCGTCTGGTGGAAGAAGCCGTTGCAGATTGAAGACGTGCTAGTCTTCATCTCCTATCTCTTCTTCTTAGCTCTGACCACATGCTACATCGTGGTGACGCCCTACATGTTTCGCGTATACGCAGTTAGCGAAGGAAAGGCGCTCCGCTACCCGGACTTCGAGAAAGAGTTGAATGTCGTCATCCACATTTTCTTCTTCTCGTCAATGCTTCTCTGGTGTACCCTCTGGTCCGTCAAGTTTTCTCTCCTGGCCCTCTACCGGCGATTGATGAATGGCCTGAAGGCCTACATCACCCTCTGGTGGTGCCTTGTCGTCTTTTGCGCACTGGTGAGTCTTCCTTCCCAACAAAAGACCTTTGCGCCTGAAATTGACCTCCACAGACTCTTGTTGGGGCCATCGTCTCAAACTTCACTTCGTGCAGCAGCATGCATGCGTGGTTCACGCCAGGTGGGTACTCACATGCTGCCAGCTATGCGTCCTTTCCCAACTAATTTTCCAGGTCTCTGCGCGACCCCTCGGGATATTCAGGCCCAAATTGCGAGTCTTTACTACTCGTTCGCTGTCGACGTCCTGACTGATGTGATGAGTATGTGCACCTTGCCTTGCCGTTGTGTCATGTCAATGCTGACCTGGGCGCTAGTCATGGTGCTCCCCATCCGCCTCATCTGGAATCTGCAGATGCCGCGTTCCGAAAAGTTCGGCATTGGTGGACTCTTCTGTGCTGCCCTCATCTGCGTGCTCTTCGCCATCCTGCGCGTCGTCCAGGTCGGTGTCAAGTCCAAGAGCAACAGCACTCCAAGCAGCTCCTGGCTTGCCTTGTGGGCAATTATCGAGGCTTCCATAGGTACGTCTCAGATGGTGGCTGTCCAATACGTACGCTAACCATTGACTGCAGCTGTCTGGATCGGATGCTGCCCTGCATTTGCTGCCTTCTGGCGCACCAAGCGTTCAGCTACTCGCGGTTACTCTAAGCCTAAGGAAAATCACAGCGGTAACTCGGACGAGCAAAATGCCCAGGCAGAGCAAATTGTCGACCCTATTGGACTGCAGACCATGGCTAGCAGCCCCATCCCCAGGCGTACCAAAGGTCGCGACAGCACGTACTGGGACGAGGCGCACAGTTCGCAAGAGGAGCTCGCAAAGCAGGAATCGACGGGCGAGTCTGGCGGCATCTACGTCACCAGAAGCATAAGGGTGAGTGGGTGCCACCGCCGCTAATCCCGCTTCCCTTGTGGCGAAGCACTGTGCTGATCTGATGAACCCCAGCAGGACTCTGTTGACGGATCCCACCGTGTTTGAAAAAGCACCGCGTCTTCGCTCATTCTGCCCTTGTCTTTTCATAATGGTCATGACGCAGAGCCTACAGAAGGCTCACAAGCTCGCATTGCTCGGCGATCTTCGGGCCACCGGTACCAGGCGTTCATCAGAGAGTCTTTCGGACGCTATACCCTTTCTTACTGCTTTTCGAAACTGAGTGGATGGAGGCCAGGTGGTTGCTGCTGCTGGGCGCGTTCAAGGGGTCTTTGTTTCTCTTTTCTCTCTGCGTTCTTCTCTTTGCTGTTTATCCAACGGCCGTCGCTTCACAGCGTCTTTGCGACGACTCTTCCTTTCTGTTCACCTAATTTCGTTGCGCAAAGTACGAGAAGGTTGAATTGGCTGGCTGATTACATACTGGACGTGGGATTTCTGGTGTGGACAAACCGAGGTAGTTACGGATGGCTGCGAAGGTGGAGGCAAGCCATCACATAAAAGTTCAATCAAGCAGGGGCTTGCGCACGCCCTTTAATCTCGTGCTGCCATGCTTACTTAAATAATTGAGCCTTCTTCTCCAACCCTACTCAGATATCTGGCGCTTTCTTCACCCCAACTGACGAGTCTCAGGCATAGAGAGTCGAATTGTTGGAAGCACACCTCGTCCTTTACTGCTGTCCTGTTCCACCTCTCCCTTGGAGTTTAGCCTCGACGTTTGCACATTCGCAACCGTCAATCGCCGTGCGCAAGTCTCCTTCCTCAGCCTCCCCAGGCAAACATTTACTTCCCATGACTCTGTCTATTGGATGGGAAATTGCTCCTTGTCAGGCTCGCTTTGATGACATCAAATGCTCCACTTTCTACAGGCCAGAAGGGCTCAGATGCTTTCAATTGCTCCTGCTGCGGGAGCTATTGTCATCACCCAAATCACTGACATGGACATGTTCATGGTCTGTATTGAGAAGAAAATGAGTACATGTCCATGTGACATGACTGCTATCGTGACAGCGTGAAGCTTAGAGAGTTAGTTCGTGTTTAGCTATTGTTGAATAGTGGCGGCTGCTGGCTGGGACTTGGTGAGAGCGAAAAATCAGAGTCAATGCTATTCACAGATTGGCGGCGGCGATGACGGCGAGTTCCTCCAACTGGACATGGCAGGCACAGACTATCAGATATCCGGCTTAAGCCTTTTGCGTACAGTGCTTCGCTGTATGCTGCTTATTCCTGCCAACAGGCAATATTCGCAGCTTGCGCCTTCCTCTGGGGAAGTCACGAAAAGCTTGAGAGACATTACCACGACAACACTCCACATCGTCCTCCCACAAACACCACACAAGGCACCAATCGCCCGCCCAAACGAAAATCACCATGCCAACCTACAGAAACATCACACTCTCGCTACGGTCCAGCGTAGCCGACACGGCACCACTCATCGAATACCCTCCACCCGCCGACTCGCCCGTAAAGCTCGAAGACGCACACCACCGCAGCGCCGCCGTCTACGTGCCGGCCATGCCCAAGCTCACGTTCTGGATCGCGTACCACATCAAGCGCCCCATCCCGGCCGACGTGCACTACTTTGTCTTCAAGCTGTACATGGAAGGGCGACTGGTGGTCACGTGGGGAGCAGGCGAGGAAGACGGATGGAAAGGCAAGGCCATGTTCGGGCTGTTTGAGAACAAGGAGTGGCGCAGCGGGCTGGAGAAGCGGGCGTTTGCGTTTGGCGACTTGCGAGAGCAGGAGGGCGACGACGAGGTCGATCGGGAGACGGACCACCGCTCGCGGTTCCTCGAGGTGCGCGTGTTCAGAGCCGTGGCGAGGCGGAGGGTCGCCAAGGAGGTTATGAGGCTGGAGGACACCGAGGTTGGTCGCGATGGCGCGGGAGATGTCGAGTACGTCGTGTCCTTCCCATCTGTCCCGGGGCCGGGCTTCTGGGGCGAGGTTGTGCTGCATGCATGATTTGCTTACTGACTGGCTGCTGACAGGCTTGTCAATGCTGGGACGCCGCAGCGAGACGACCCCAGACGCTTCTTCGAGTACGCTTTGCGCGACGCGCTGGCTGAGCCGTTTGCCGTGTTCAAATACTACTACCGCACTTTGAGTGAGTCGTCTACAGTTTCTGTCTCGGCGCCAGGTACTGACGAGCAACAGGTCAGCTCAAGGCCCTGGGAGTATTGCCAAACCAGAAAATCGACGAGGAGCAAGAAGAAGAGCCTGTTACTGAGACTGGCAATGGCTTTGAACAACTGGAATTCCACTTTCTCCCATCGGCAGAGGCCCCGCCGCTGTCAGAGGAGAGACGTCCCGACTCACGCGCTAGCATCAGGCTGGTGAATGAGTCTACCGCAGAGACGGAATGCAAGAACGAAGAGGAAGAGGACGACGACGAAAGCTTCTACGAAGACGCGCCAGACGCAGCGTCCATTCGCTTGAAGCGTCTGAGCTTTCCGCCAACGACGCGCATGGATCCTCCGCAGGTACAGAGATCCGGCAGCCCTACCAAGACGCCAATTGCGAGTCGCAACGCTTCGCCAGCGCCGACGGTTGGAGGATACTGCGATACCACAGACAGCGTGGACGGTGCAGAGGAGACGGCGGGGGATGGAGCGGTGGGCATGGAGCGGCTCAGGCACGCGCCGAGCCCGGTCAAGAGGGAGGAGGTTGAGTCGAGGGAGGTTGAGTCGCCAGGACCAAGAAAGGCGCCAGGCGGATTCTTCAAGGACACGATTCGACGAGTCGTGGGACGGCACAAGCGGGTTCGGTCGAACTGATACATCAAGTTGGAGATGGAGTGTGGGGGAGGGCGACTGGTGGGTCGGCGCCGGGTCGCAACGTCATGGCTGGAGCTTGGGGAGCGCCTGACCCCAGAGCTCGACCCCTGCTCTCTGGAAACGCTCTGTAAGGTCGACGACCCAACCCCCGACGAACGGCCTTGGGGGGACTCTCTCTCGGTCCACTTCTCTCCATCTCCTCTTTCCATCGCTCGCGTCGTGTCTTGGAATTGAACCCATCCTTCGTCTGTTTGGTTGCTTGTGCTGTACTGAACTGACTGTACAGCTTCTATTGCCCGTGCTCCCCCGCCCTGCAGATATGCGGCCGTCCGGAGCTGTGCTGCTTGCAGCTGCAGCGCTGCTCACAGGCATTGCAGACTCGTCGAACCTCTCTCCCCCCGTCTTGCCGCTCACCGTCCGCACGCCCTACTTCAGCACCTGGTTAAACAATGCTCGCGAAGAGCCCTGGTCCAAATGGCCCATGTTCTGGACCGGCGATTCGGTACGACGGCCTAGCTTCCCTCTTCGACGCCATCGCGGCACTTTTGCTCACATCTCTCCCTACCCAACAGATTGGCTTCGCCGTGCTCGCTTCGGTCCCAGAAACCCACACCGTTTACCCTCTGCTCGGCCGTCCCCACGATTCCCTAGACCCATCCGGTCGCGGAGAGGGGTATGTCATGCCCCGCCTGTGCTCTGCCCTCTCCAATTGACACCCCGGGACCTGCAGATACAACGTTTCGCGCGCCGTTTACAAGGGCGCCAAGTATGACGCCTCGACGACCAACTTGACCTACCACATCCCCTCGCCCCGCAACGACGCCCGCCCGGTCGAGCTCACGCTGTCCTTTCTGTCGCCCATCACGCCCACCTCGACTCGCCGCCAGGCCATTCCTGCCTCCTACATCAGCGTACATGTCACTGGAAGCTTCGACATTGACGTTTACATCGATGTCAACGGGCAATGGGTCAGTGGGCACCGCGGTGCTAGGATTGTCTGGGGCCTCGACCACAGCCAGTTTGACCAGAAGCATGGCTTGAAGACGTGGAAGGTCAGGAGAGAAGAGGAATTGCTCTTCACCGAGAGCCGTGGCGGAGGCAATGCGCAGGCCGAATGGGGCACGCTCCATTTTACTGCTCCGTCGGTACGCAGACCTGCTTGTGAGGGACAACACCATGGCTGACTTGAGTAGGATGTCCGCCACGAGAGCGGCACTTCTGCCCTTCTCCGCCAGCGCTTCTCGGCAACGGGAACTCTGCAGAACGAAGTTGACCACAGCTTCCGCAGCATCATGGACGAGGAGCCCGTGTTTGCATTTGCCAAGTCGTTCAGGCTTTCTGGAAACCATTCTACTGACAGCGTCGTCTTTACGCTAGCGCATACCCAGGACCCGGTCGTTCAATTTGCCTCTGCACGGGGCCTGACGATGATGCGGCCGCTGTGGAAATCGTGGTTCTGGACTGAAGAAGAGCTGCTTACCTACCATTACTTTGACTACCAAAACGCCGTGACTCTGGCCGCCAACTACTCGGATCAGCTCGCCGTCGATGCGTATCAATCCGGCTCACAGAGCTATGTCGACATTGTGGCGCTCAGTGCTCGTCAAGTCATGGGTGCAACCAGCTTCTCCGGGACGCCCGAGGCACCGCTGCTCTTCCTCAAGGAGATCTCGTCCAATGGCAACTCGCAGACCGTTGACGTCATTTTCCCCGCGTGGCCATTCTTCCTGTACACGAATCCTCGCTGGGGTGCCTGGCTGCTGGAGCCACTGATCGAGCACATGAACAGTGGCCAGTATCCCAATGACTACTCGATGCATGACCTCGGCTCCAGCTTCCCCAACATGACGGGCCACGCCGACGGCAACGACGAGTACATGCCCGTCGAGGAGTGCGGCGACATGCTCATCATGGGCACGTCGCTGGTCAACTCGATGCTGTACGCTGCGGATGGAAAGACGCAGTCGCGCTGGTCCACCACTGGCGTCGACTTTGACTTTGACGAGCAGACCATGAGTCCCATTTCGTTGCAGGACGGCTACATCGACGGAATCGACGGCATCGACGCCAGCTGGGGCGGCGGTGCGAAGGGCGCCAAAAAGGCGTACAAGTGGCTGAGCAGGAGCTACCAGTTGTGGAAGCAGTGGACCGGCTATCTCGTCGAATTCAGCCTGCGTCCCCATAACCAGCTGTCCACGGACGACTTTGCCGGGTGGCTGGCTCTCCAGACGAACCTCGCTCTCAAGGGCATTGTGGGCATCAAGGCCATGAGTGAGCTTGCTGCGACGGTTGACGAGCAGGCTGATGTCAAATACTACCAGGTATGTTTACTTGTGGCGAGGTAAGAGTGGTCAGATGTTGACGTGCGGCAGAACATTTCGGATGTATACATCAAAAAGTGGCAAGAATACGGCATCTCACGCGACGGCTCGCACGCCAAACTCGCCTACGACTGGTACGGCAGCTGGACGACGCTGTACTCGCTCTACGCCGACGCGCTGCTCTGCTTCCACCCGACCATCACATCCAACTCGTCATCATCCTTCTCGGACCTCCACCACCAACAGCAGCACCAACAAGCCCCCCTGGCGGGCACATCCCGCTCCCCACCTTCAACCGACTTCATCCCGCACCACATCTACGAGCTGCAGAGCACATGGTACGCAGCCGTCGCACAAAAATACGGGCTCCCGCTCGACTCGCGGCACCTGTACACCAAGTCGGACTGGGAGTTCGAAGCGGCGGCCGTCACGTCGCGGCGCGTGCGCGCCGGCATCCTCGACTCGGTGGCGCGCTGGCTCAACGAGACGGTCACGGACCGCCCGTTCACCGATCTCTACAACACTGAGGGCGACGGCGGCTTTCCGGGCCCGAATTTCTTTGCTAGACCGGTTGTGGGTGGCCATTTTGCGTTCTTGGCGCTTGAGAGGGCGTGTGGGGGGCATTTGGGCGAGAGCGGGTATGTGGGGTGGGAGGAGAGTGGTGGCGATGGCAGGGAGAAGGGGACGAAGGAGCCGCTTGGCGATGGTGAGCTCTGAGATGATGGGCTGGCTGGTCTTGGATTGAATGGGCTTGGATAGGAGTGAAGGACGAAACGCAATTGGTAGAAGTCTTTGGTGGCTGCTGGCTTTTGGCTCTCGTTTTGTATGTACATCGCACATCGTCCCCCAGACGTTATTTTCCTTACTCACTTTGGCCATCCGTTTGTGAAAAGGTGGATGACGCTTCATCCATCACTCTCCTCATCTCTCTCTGTCTCTGTGTGACAGCTCGGTCCAGTCCAGTCCAGTCCAGCCCAGTCCAGCCCAGTCCATCTCTCTCTATACGCAGCGCCAGCAGACCCGTAGACAGAGAGGCAGTGGGGTGCAAGTATGTATGGCATCGACAGAGGTCACTCAACGGATGATAGACAGCTGAAGAAGAAAAAGGAGATAAGGGAGGGAAGAACAGGACACACCCATGCTTTTGTCTACCTGGCTGGCCTACGCTACCTTGCCGTTCCTTCGTACATGTGTACAGTACACGTGCTCTGCTCGCGCTGTCAAAGTCATCATGGACGGGTTTGAGGGGACCTCCTCCCATACTGCTGGTGGTGGTGGTGGTGGTGGAACTGTTGAGGAAGAGAAGAGGGACGGTTGTGTGAATATGGGAAGAGAGAGAGTGAGAGTGAGAGAGAGAGAGAGAGGGAAAAGAAGAAAAAGAGAAAGGGGAAAGGGCACAAACACAAACAATCCATCATCTCCACCACACCCATCCTATCCATCCCATTCCATCCTGCCCCAGCATAGGCCAACCACACACCCAACACACCGCCTACGAAATCTTCTTGATCCGATTCTTCGCAACGTCAATCTTGCCACCAACCCTCTCCACATCGTCGTCCAGCATGCGCAGCATCTCGGTCTGCAGCTGCAGCTCGTCGTTGATCTGCACGCCCATTTCGCGCATGCGCCGCAGCGCCTTGGTCAAATCGACCACGTCCTCGTCCTGCTCCGTCATGATCTGCTTCTGCAGCTGCAGCACGCCCGAGTTGTCGAGCTCGCGCGTGCGCGTCGTCTCCTGCGGGGCGCCGAGCGTGCGGCGCGAGGTCGTTTTTGTTGTTGTTGTTGTTGCAGTCCCGTTGCCGTTGTTGTTGTTGTTGTTGTTGTTGTTGTGGAAGAGGTGCGCCTTGTCTGCAGGATTGGCGGCGGCGCCGGCGGTGGACGATGTCGATGATGAGGGTGCGTTGGCGGTCGAGATGCTCTTCACGACCATGGCCGACAGCACGCCCTCGAGCCCTTCCTTCTCCTTGCGCGCCGACGCAATCAGGTCGCGGCGGCGCCGCAGCTCGCCCTCGCCCAGCCTGTCGCCGTACGGGAACATGTCGTCGCTGAAGCCGCGCTGATGCTGATTTCCACCTCCCTTCTTCCTGCCGTTGCCCTTGTTGCTCTCTGCTCCACCACCCCCGAGCACCCGCAGCCCCTCGTCCAGCGCAGCTATCAGCGTCCCCGCCAGCACGAGGCCCTTCTTCGCCGCGGCGCCCGCCTCGTGCTGCGCCTGCGCGCTCTGCGCCTGTTCGCGCCGCGTCAGCGCCACCCGCGCTGCGTGCAGCTGCCCCTTGAGCTCCTGGAAGACGCTCAACCACGTCGCGGCATCGCGCACGCTGACGCCGCCGCCTACCCCCGCTCCCGCTGCAGACGATGATCCCTCGCTCTTCCGCTGTCCGCTGGTCCCCAGTTCCAGAAATGTCCGCCACGCGCTGCTGTGCCGCCACCGCGCGTCCAGGTCGTTTTCAATCGCCCGCAGGTACGCCTCCAGCGCGACGCGCCGCTGCTCCGTGAGTTGCGGGTTGTTGACAGTCCGCACGAACCACGACTTGGCCGGCAAGGGCGCCGGCGGCGGCGCCTCCGTTTGCGCCGTCAGCGTGTCGTGCAGCTTGACAAAGTCGGTGTAGCGTTTGGCCAGCGTCAGCGTGCGCAGCGGCTGGCGGATGCTGATGTTGTAGATGGTGAAGGGCTTGGCCGTGCTCGAGACGGTCGTGGTCGGGATGCTGATGTCGAGAGGCATGGTCGTTTATAGGAAGTGGTGGGCGTGCGGTGATGAGGCGAGGTCGTCGAGAGTGGGAGGGGAGGTGGAGAGGTCGACCGGGAAGATGGCTGGAGGAGGGCGGGTGGCTTGGACGAAGTGGAGAGGTCCTGCCAGAAGTGTCACGGCAGCATTGAAGACGGCGTCGGTGGTGAAAAGCAAGGAATTGAGTTCAGCTTCAAAGGTGGTGGTGTCGTGTGTTGTTGTTTAGTGGAGCAGCTGTCCAAGCCCGCGGTCCACGTGCGTCATACGCCAGGCGATCCATCCGAGGACTCAGACGCGGAGCCATCGCCTTGTCCAGACCGCATTGTGAAATAGCACCCCTTGATGCTTTTTTACCGCCTAGCAAAATGACTACACGAATGCCCAACCTCTCAATCGCCCATGCAAAGAAACACTCTATCTCTTCTTGTCCCCATCGACCGCCAGTCGGCAGGGTATTTATTAAACGGCCGACTTGACCCCATGCAATGCATCCCAAGGCTCCACCTCACGTCTGCCTCCGTGAGACTGCACACTAAAAGGTCTCTTCCTCGACCTCCTCGGCCTCGGCCTCGGCCGGGATCTCAAAGCCCTCCTGGGATTGTCGTCAGTAGGCCGGATCTGAGAGTGGCGCTGGGTCGCATACCTCTGTCGAGTAGAGAATGGTCTGGATCTGCTTGAGAATGCTCTCCTCCTTCTCCAGCTCGGGATCCGCCTCCATGGCGTTCTGGATGAGAAGTTCTATGTCTCTGAGCTTGGAAAAGTAAAAGTCGCGCTCCCGCTCCAAGCCAGCCACCGTCTCCTTGAGCGCGCTGTTTTCCTGGGTGAGGGCAGCTGTCTGAGCACTGGACTGCGGAGTGCGGGCTCTTGCCGCACCGGTGTTGCTAACAGCCGCTGGTCGGCGTGCGGTGGAGGAGGCGGTGCGGGGAGCAGCGGCTGGAGCACCGCCAGCTGGAGCGCCGGAAGCCTTGCGGCGGGCGACGGCATCGTAGTCACCACCGGGGAAGTTTTGGTCCCAGTACCTCTTGCTGAATTGAAGGAAGTCGAGGTTGTCCTGCATCTTGCACTTGACGAGCGACTCAACATGTATCGGCCTGTCGACGCCATGCTTCTGGAAAGTGTCTACAAAGGGCCCACCGTCAGCACCAAGGCAAGAGACACCCACGCGAGAGTGCCTTACTCTGAAGAACCTTGAAGTTCTGTAGATATTGGTATTCGGTGTTGACGTTGAACTTGACGCGGGACATGGGGACATCGACTGTCGATGGGGGTCAGCCAGTATCCAGGACACGGATCGCAGGTAAGGGGCACGCACGGAAGATGCTGTCGAAGATCTGGCAATAGGGAGCTCTGCAGTTGTGAGTTAGCAAGATCGTCGTTTCTCGTGTGACTGCCAACGCGGGGCACGGAGCAGGGGCTTGAGAAAGGGTTGGGAGGGGAAAGACTTGCCCGCTGCCGCACTGCTCAACCTTCGTAAGGTTGAGCTGGAGGAGGTTGTTGACCCAAGCCAGCAACTCTTGCCTGCGAGTACCGTTAGCTGGGGCGTTGGACAGAGGGCGGCGAAGGAGCACGGCTAGTGCGACAAAGGTAGCCAGGCCGAGTCAACCCTACCTTGATTCTCCCATGATGGCGTCTGTGTGGATATCGGATGTGGTACCAAGGATACGGAGTGCGCAGGTCGAGGGCGCAGGAAGAGACGAGAAGGGGACGGTGCAAGATGCACTGGATGGCGGGGGTTGCGAGGGGATGTTTTGATGTTAATTGTTTGCGATCAATTCACCGTCGCGACAGGACTGGACCTGGCCCTCAGGCCGCCAACCGGCAAAACCGCGGCTGCTCGGGGCCTCCCGGCTGCTCCATGTCACTCCACTCTGGCCATTTGATGCCTGTCACTCATCACGACCAGCTTGCACATTTTTTTGCCGTGGACCCAAACGCAGTTCCATTACTGAGACGCTAGCTACGCGCAACGAGAGATGTTCTCTTAGCAAAACCAGCCCATATCCAAACTATAATACATCCGCCTGAGCGATTTTCCGTATAAGGGTATCCATCAACTCCAATACTCACTCGAATCCCACTCCCGAACTATCCCCTCAACCCGTCGGCTTGGGGTTGTACGCGCCGTAATAGTCACCGTTGACTTCGCGGTGTCCATTTCCATTCTCCTTGTGGTGGGGATCGTCCTCCGCGTAGTTGGGTGGCATGCCCCTGGCCGGTTTCCTCATCCTCTTGACCTCACCGAACACGGCCGCAATCATGTACACCACCCAGATGGTGCCCGCTATCACGCCATACGTGACGGTGTACCTCTTTTGAGTGTTGCCGGCGAGCTTGAGACCGAGGCCACCATTGATCACACCCAGGGTGATGAGAATACGACCAAGCCATATGTGGAGCTGCGACCAAAAAGTGCGACCTCCGTACTTCTTGAAGAGCACGTGGTGCAACCAACCGAATATGGGCTGGAAGAAGAGGAACACAAACAGGACCACACCAATGATGGGGTGGTACTCCTTCATCTACAAGTTGTCAGCAAGAACTTCGTCATGATGCCTTCTTCGCTTACATAATTATCGTTTGTTGCTAGGTATACGCCCAGTCCGAAGCCTGCAACGTACAGACCGTACGAGAAGATTTGCCACGCAGCGTGGAACCAGACCAACCCAGGGAAACTAAACACCCGAATGCTGATGGCACCAGCTGGGAAAAAGACGGCCCAAGCCAGGCAGGCAACCACACCGTGAGCGGTTTGAATCCTCCGCATGCGTTGAATCTCTGCCTGGAAACCCTGTCCAAGCTGATTGGCACCATTTGCGTTTGCGCAGTTGTCCTCTGCCCGGTTGAAGCCGCCAAATCCACCGAATCCACTGCCTGAAAATGGTGAGCCGGAGGGAAAACTAGAGGGGAATCCTGCAGGGGACGAACCAGAACCAGGACCACCCGAACCCGAACCAGACCCGGAGTTACTTGAGCCAGAACCGCTTGACGAACCAGAGTTGGTGGGGCAAGAGTTGGAAGTCGTCGCACCAGCCGCAGTGAATGGGTTTGCGCTGCTACCTCCCTTGGCCTGAGAAAAGTCCCAAGTAAAGCTACCGTAGTTGTCGGCGTGCTTGGAAATATCGGCATTCAGGTCATCAGTGTTCAAAGAGCTTCCTGCAAGAGCGGCATGGATCCACTGCGCCGAGCTGGATTTGAAATCCATGCTGCCACCATTCCACGTCCCCGCGTTGGAGACTTGCTGCCGTTAGCCTAGAACTGGACGAAAAGCAACCGACGTACCTTTGAAATAGGCAGTCATGGTGTTGCCGCTGACACCGGTGTTCTCGAGAATGGTTATTTCGGTGCTGCTGTCGTACTCTGGTTCCGAGTGGCCGGACGACAACCTCGGAGAAACTGTCACATTCTGGCCGTTCGCAGATGTGTACATGATGAAGATGCGGGAACCAGACATGGAGCTTCCCTGGCCCAAGGCAATGTAGGAATACGTTGTTGGGCCGCTCATGGACAGGAAAATGTCTCCATTGCCAGAATTGACTGTGGCTTCGGGAATGTTGAGGCCATAGCAGGTGTCACCTGCACAGTTATTTGAGATTTGGGCATACGCTGTGGAGGCTACTCTCAAGTCAGTTTGAGCAACACAAGAACAAAGGTTGCATTCGTACCGAGCCCGGCAAGGCCAATAGCAGCAATGTTGGACCACATTGCGAAGACGCTCAGAGCGCAGACTACGAGGAAGAATCGACCAGGCGGTGTGGATGGAAAGGTGAATGATTAAGTACCGGTAGTGGTCGAGGGAATTGGAAGGTTTGTTAGTCCCCTTGGCCAGTGGATTACAGGGTGCAAAGGAGGCGCCAGTAGCGGTTCTGGCGGGGTGGCCAGGCGTACTTATTCCTCCGAGAACAAAGCCAGGTGAGGGAAAGTTCATCGACGACGGCACAGGCGGTGCGTCAACAGGCTAGCTTAGCTCCATGACAGGGAAGCTTTCATGGACCAAAAACGACTTTCCCTGTGGTCCCAAGGGTTGCGGGCACCCGATGATGGGGGACGTCTGAGAAGTCGAACGCTTGTTTGCAAATGAATCTGCCACGCGTCCCGAGTAGCTCGGCATCGGAGACGCACCATCAGCTTACACTACGCTGCTACAGTCGGGTCTCCAAGGATTGAGGCGTGGTGTGCAGAGCCAGCGGACAGCAGCCCAGCAAGGGATCGCAGCGTGCGACGTGCGCGGCCACTATCACGACGTGCCGTTTGGGTCATTGACGCGATCCTGCATGAGTAACTGCTCGACAGCTACTGGGCCAGTGGAATGCCCATCTGCACAGCGGCGTCAAGGCTGTGTTTGTGTTTGCTGGTTGGCCAAGCGTCCGCCGGCTTGGCCTCTTGACTCGACGTCCGTCGTCGACCGTTGCGACCACCTCACGACCATCCATGTCTTGGGTTCCCGCTCCGCCCGCAGTCATCATGCCTGTGCTGATAGGACCGCAGGCGCGTCCCAGGAATTCTCCTTCGTATTCCCAATGAACGCTCCCATTTTCCAATCTACTTCTTCGGACCGCAAAAATGTCCTGCACTGTCCCGCTGGCGTCCGCCAAGCTTCGCCCGACATGGCAGTAAGCTGAGCGGCCATGACGTCCGGACGCAGCACCAAGCCGACTGAAACCCCTCTCCCATCCGAAGACACGCAATGGGGCTTAGTCGCTGTTGCTATCCGTCCAACTACTGTGCAGCATGTCGAAGCCGCACCTCCACCTCAAGCCAACACCTGCCTCCCTCTGTATAGCTGCCCTGGCTCGGCCGAGTCCCAGCAACTGATTCAGCTCCTGTTGGCAATGACTCTGCTCGTTCGTTGTTTGGGGAAGCTCGAGCTCCCCGAATCCCCAGATTGAAACTAAATTTCGCGTGCTCAAGGCCGGGGCAACCGACGCGCCCGACTCCTGGAATCCAGATCCCTTGGACTGTGGCCCCAAGCTGACCGACGGCTGTGCAGCGACCCGTTGCGACCATGTTCAAGCCTGGATCTGTCCGCGGAAACAAACGTCGTTAACTCGTACGGCGGCTTCCACACCGCCGCGACCTTAAGCCGCCAGCCTTGGCCGTTCGAAGCCTGCATGTACCCAAGTCCCAACCCAATGCCTGCATGCCATGGGTCCGGCAGCAATCGCCCAAGCCCGCTGGAGCTACCTATCGGACCTCGACAGCACGAGACAGCCTCACAGTTTATCAGCACAACCAACATGTGCCCGACAGCGACTTGATACCGTCACTGCATGTACAGGAAGGGCCCTAACCAGTCACAGTGCATCGTACCTTGCCGCGGGGCAGCGCGGGGAGACGGAGACAGAGCTCAGCGCGCCCAGATCCCGTCGACCCCGGATTGCTTTTCTGCAGAGCTTCCCGTCAACATGTGGCTCTGCATCCGACCTCCCGTCGCGTCGCGCCCTGCCCCGGAATTTCTAAGCGCCTAGTAAGCACAAAGTCTTTGGGCCATCGTCCTGCCAAGGTGGCTGTACCCTCCACCAAGACTTGGCTGGGAGAAGCAAACCTCCATCCCTCGACTCCCGATCCTCATCATCTCGACAGGTTTCATCGGTCTGAGGACCATCTTGACGCATGCTTGCCTCTTCTGGCGTCATTAGCAAGCAGCCTTGTAATGATGCTAGTGCGCAATTGTGCGCGGAAGCAGAGCGCGTCTCAGACCATATAGCGCTCTTCTGGAAAGGCAGGGTATTACACAAGCTTTATCTGCTGGCCGGTATTGGTCAGCACAAGACTGGCAAGAAAACTTCAATCAGAGCTCACCGCGATCGTCGGCAGTTGTCATGTCCAGCTGGCAAATGGCACGTCCGCAGCTCCACATTGTCAAAGCATACTCTTCGGTCTCGGTTCCATTAACCCATGACGCTCTAGTTCCGCGCTCGTTTGTCATCTGTATTTGGCATTGGACATCATGATCTGAGCATGAGAAACGGGGCATCTGCCAAGGACCCAGAACTGAACTGACGAAACTGGTTTATCAGATCAAAACGCAAATGCATCACATCGAAGATACTTCTCGGGTCGCATGGAAGTCCAACGTCACAGGCGACTCGTGACGATATGCTAGCGAATGCGAACAATGGATGCTCTGTCGATAACCTCGATCCAGGACGGCAGCCTGACGTGGTACACACGGTAGCCGGCAAGTTGAGACCTGCTTCTTCTTCTCACTGATGATGTCAATTGTTCGCGGAAATATAGGCAGAGCAGGGCAAAGTGCGGCAGCTCCCACGAACCGTTGCCTATTTAGAGCACCAAACAGCAAATCCCCCGCTTGCCTGATGTGCCGCCGCCACACCACGCCTCGCTAGCTCCATCCGTCACAGGTCCAGACCCTAGACAGCCATGGCTCCGCACTTGAAATGCGCCGGCGCAGGAACCTGCCTTGTGTCATGAGTCCGTGCCTCACAGCACGAGAGGGGGGGTCGGCGTGGGTTGGTGTCATGGCAAAGAATCCATCTGGCATGAGCCCGAGGCAGGAGCAGGCCCGGTGTGACAAGACCGCCACATCCTTCTTCCTTTCTTCGCATCCGGAGCATCATCACAACAAAATGTCACGCGGCGCCACTACACTCCCTCCGTTCCCTACCTATTCCACTGGGTCTGTGACGGACAACCACAGCGGATTGAAAGGAGGGCAAAAAACAAATTGCGCTGCGTCTTACCACCCAGCCACGCACCCCTTCCCCCACCACAATTCGCTCATCTCATCTCATCTCAGGGACATGGCGCGCGGCCCAGTGGCATCAGCTTAGCTGATATGACTGACCCTCTGTTCCCTCCCGTCGACGCCTCATCTTGCGTCTGTGTGCGCAAATTCTCCGTGCAACCTTCGTTGCGGCTTTGCTTGTTCCCAACTTGATGCGACCAGTTACTGATGCCGCGAATAAGCAGTGTCTTTTCTAGGCTGCGCTTAGTGGACGATAAGTGCTTCCCAATGACGCAAAGCAACGGCACCGCGTGGTGAGATTTCTTCAGCGAAAAGGGACGGCTCTCGACGACTTTTTTCTAGTCATTATTCTATTTTCAGCCTTTTTTCCTCCGTCGCTAGCTTTCCTTGCCGTCCGAAAAATTATTCCTCAGCCTTCAACTTGTCAATCACGGTGCGGCAGCGAAGATTACCACTTCGTACTTCATACTATATGATCTTCCTGCTCGTCGCAAAGTCACAATGTGCGCAAATTCTCGGCACCCAACGCGTCGCAAGCACCGCGTCAGATCCCAGGGGAGCCAGTGACGTCGTCCTGCCGTAGACCCCCATGCCGCCGCCGCCACGGGTAGATCTTACACACGCACTGACGCACGCCTGGCATCCAGTCGCAAAGTGACGTGAGAATAGGCATTTGGACAGCCGGCGGCACGGCTGCTGCGACAGGACCCTGCAGAAGAAAAGTGAGTGCTGAATGACGGCAGGCGGATTGCATGCCATAGTCAAGGTTGGGGACGTCAGTGTCATTGCACGTCATTAGTTTGTCTTGCTTTTGCTTTGACTGACAGGCGGGTGGGTCTGTCTGCCATGCTAGCATGTGGGAGCTGAGGTCGACTGGAGCTGAGTCTGCCTGTCGACACAACCGTACGCTGATGGGAAAATGATCGGACGGCTGGTGAGGTACGCCTGACGGCACAACGCTCTCGCAACCCGCCCGCAGCCTCCGCTCTGCTCAGACCTTGGCGTGCCAACGCCGCTCCCGCCATCTCTTCTGCCAGCGCATCACCCACCTCAACCAAAATGCAATCTACCTTCGCGATTTGCGCGCGCGCGCCGCGGCACTACCGCCAGTTAGCGCAGTCACCTCAACTCAATCGCGCGCGCTCGCGTCCGTCAGTCGTCAGCCGAGCCGAGCCGAGCCAGGCGGAGCAAATTGAATCGAGTCGGAAAGATATCTGATGGCAGTTTCAGGGGCTTATCTGTTTTAATGTCGCGGTGATCGGAGGGCCAGGGGGAGGGGTAGGTGGTGGGATGGGTACAAGGGGAACCTTGGTGTCTGAGTACTTGGGCACTTGCCCGGGGCTTTGGAGTGTTTCGTGGGTGCCCGCGCTGCTTGGTGGACGGTAGGTGGTATAGGACTTTTTTCCTTTCTGCGTGGCAGACATCCGGAACGTGTTGTGTGTCTCTTGCTGGTCTACCACTCTGCTTCATTGCTCATCCGTTCTCTAACCCCACCTCTGGTCTGTCGACTCTTAGATCTAGCAGTTGCACCAACAGCGCGCTCTGCTACTGCTGCTGCTGCTGCTGCTGCTCCCTTGTCCATCTGACTCCTCTCAGCCACCGGCTCGCCTCTTTCAACGCTGCTCGCACCAACGCAACAGGCCAGCTCGACTGTTGTCAAAGTCGTTTTCTACCTCGCTTTCTCTCTCGTTTCTTAGTTTCCGATATGGTGGAACTAGCGGAGCGGTATAGAGCGCTACCTCCACCGCCCGGTTACCGCCCGCCGTCCTGGCGCTCCGCGCACCTCCAGAGACATCATGCCGCAGCTTAAAGGACACAAGCAGACCGCGTCGGAGCGGAGCGCGGGGCGGGGAGCGGTGGGCAGCGGGCAGCGGGGTACCGAGGGCTGAGCTGAGCTGAGCTGACAGCAAGACTGCCTCGCTGCGGCCTGATGATGGTACATTGGACCGTGTACGGTTGGTACATTACTCACATGCCGGCCTGAAATGGCAGCCCTCCTTACTCGCTGTGTGCCATGTAGCCATCTCGTTGCGCGCGATGGCGGGTAGGGGAGGCGGCTGGATGGGGCTGGCTGCACGAAAGACGTCTAAAGGTAGGAAGCAGGGCAGTGCGAGGGCCTGAGTATTGGTTGGGCGCGTGCATGCGTGCGTGGGCGCGACAGCCGAGTGTGGTGGTGGTGGGGAAATGGGCACCTAGGTGGCTGGGGCGACGACGAAAGGGAAGAGAAAAGTATTGGACGCGCGATGGTGTGCCGCGTCGCTGGCGTTGATTGCGGACCGCGCATGGTATGGTATGGTATGGCATTACGCGCCAATTGGCGGCGCAAGGAACCGAAACCATTTGTCTGGGTGGAAGTGATTATGTTGGGCAGACAGCATTGCATGTGTAGGTGCAGACTGTGAGTACGGTATGGACACGCGAACGCCAGCAGACAGGTCAGTTCGTTGAGCGAGGGTGTATGTCGATGATTGGAGAGGAGAGGTGGTGGTTGAGATGGCTGCAAGTACGACGGATAGATGGGATGGACGGATGCGTCGTGCGACTCGACTGCCGTGAGTTGTCAGAGTGCCGACATGGCATGATCACTCACCCAATGGTGCGTGAGAAAGTTTCTCGTGCCTACATACCATTGCAGATTAGTAGCTGGTTGATGCAAGCGGAGTACTTTGGCGTCTTCTTGTCTTCCAACCTGCCTTGCTACCCACCATCGGACCGCAACCTACAAGCACTAGGCTGGCCATGCGGCGACATCAGAGGCCAGCAGCAATATCTGGGTTGCCACATGGCGCGATGCGACGTTGTAAGAGAAGAAAATGCGGGAGGTGGGGCGCCAGGAAGAAGAGGAGACAAGACACCACAGCCAGCAGACACATCTGACGAACGCTCCGTGCTCATCCATCCAGCTGCGAGGGGCGTCGTCCACCTACCCTCGGATATAGCCAGCCTGGCGCCTCAAATATCCGGAAGACCGGCCGGTGGGTCGGACGTGGGTTTCTATCCACCGCTTGCTTTTGGTCTGATAGTCTCTGGCATCGAGATATGAGTTGGGAGGGAGGAACTCTCTCTCTTACACATAGTCAGTCGTCTAGTGGTCAGCAAGCAACATGGTCTTCGCCCTTCTCTCTGTGTTCTCTCATGCGCTGTGCGTCTGTGATGGTCCTCTGTATTTCCCTGGGGTATCTGGGTAGTTGGAAAGCCGGCAAAGCAACCTCCGTCCTCAATGCCCCGTGTATTATTCCACTCCTACCCCATCCATGACTTCAGTAACCCTCGATGAGCCTCCTGTACACTGTCGACCTCAAGGGCAAAGGCTGTCGCCGTCGTTTTTGCCTCCGACGGGTACCGGTCGTGGACTTCTCTTCGTGTATGGGGGTTTCGAGTGATGGTTTTGTACATCTTTCGCTCTATCGAGCAGCCGATCGTGAAGCCTTGGTACTGATTGGCCGCTGTAACGAATGTCAGTCTGGCTCTCCCAGGCAGCGGGTAAGCAGGGCTTTCTTACCGAAATCCAAGGTTCAAGCTCAGGGTGGCTCTTGAGGAGCAGCCCTTCGTCAACCCGTGCTGGTGCTTGCCTGCTGCGACAGACGTCAACCAAAGTTTCGCGAGTTGCAAGTGGTTCTTTCTTACCGAGCTTCAAGGCTTGGCCTGCTTGTTGGCGTCCTTGAGCGCCTTGTTCTCGGCCTCAAGAGCCGCGACCTTGTCCTCAAGATCCTCGCGGATCTTGATCTCCTCCCGGAACTGGCGCTCGATCTGCACCACGTCGTACTGGAGCTGGTCGCGCCTCGCTTCAGCGTCGTGAAGACGCTGGGCGAGGGCGGGCTCCTCCTACGCGCAAGCACGTTAGCCAACTCAGTGCCAAAGTAGCTTCAAGGTAGAGCGTAATTTGATTGAGGAAAACTTGACTTACAGACTTGGTGGTGGCGGCGGCGGCGGCGGGCGCGGGGCGCTGGTCGGTGGTCTGCTTGACCTTGGCCTTAGTAATTGTTGGCGAACTCGACGCGAGAGCTCGTCGAAGGAAAGACGTGAGCTGGTTGAAGGAGAGTTGACTTACGGGCGAGGCCGGCTTGTCCTCCTCCGAAGCCCCATCCACACCACCGGATGGGGTACGGCCGGAGTTGGACCGAAATGCTCCGTCACCGTGGGACGGCTCAGGAGTCTCCTCGAAAGGAGAAAGGGAACGGACAGCGGACTCGGAAGTCGACATTGTTCTGGGAAATGCTGGTGAGTGTGAGAATGGCGGCGTGGGGAGAGCATAGAGGAGACATACGAGACTTGGAGAGGAGAGGGTGGAGGGTTGGCGAATGCTGCTTGAACTCTCACCGTTAGAGAAGAGGACTGTTGGTTGGTTGGAGGTTGGAACATACCGTGGGATGATGAGGTGGTGGAAAGGTCCAGCGTTGCTCCAAATCGAATTCGCACAAAAGACATCTGGTGGAAGACGGCGACTAAGCATCACTTACCAGAGCTCACGCGGAGCAACCAAAATGTGACCAACACCAGTATCGTTTCCTATTCGGGCACCTGTGGACATCTCGGCAGGGTTCCCGACCCGTCAACGGCGCTTTCGGACTGCACTGTCGGGCTTTGCGCCGCACTGAACAATGGAAGAGTAGACCCATGCGGCGCGAAATCAAAGAGAAAGAATGTGCAACGCCGCGAAAATATGAGTCTTGCGCCGTTGAAAGTAAGAGAATACGTACATTCGAGCGGCGTGGTTGTACGAATAGTGGGAGGTGTATTGACGACTGGCGTAAAAAGGGACTACAATGGATAGATGAACGCTGGAAATCGACAGTGACAGTCCAAACACTAAGTACGCCGCTTGTTCAACTAAAGCAGAATTCCTCCGTCCTTCTATGTTACGGGAGTATGTTACGAGATGAGCCTACCGATGAAGCCAACTGCATGCGCATAACCTCTCTTCGGGACCTCCAAAACGGGCCTGTGTGGCTTACTGCATCGAAGTTGCGGGTTTCTGATCATTTCCACCCTCACCAACACCGGCACCCAGCTCGAACCCCAAGTCGGCGGGAACACCAACTCCGCTGTTGCTTCCTCCATCGAAGCTAAACCCGCTGAATCCCACACCTAGTCCACCAAAGCCCGCAAAGAAGCCACCGCTATCGTCGCCTAGGCCACTGCCTCCGCCGCCTGCAGATCCACCCGTGGGCAACGGCGGGTCTACGTTGAAAGGCATGAACCAGGCGAGCGACGGGTCGTTGATTGCACCTCCAACGCCACCCATGCCGCCGCCGGCAGCAGCACCGAATCCGGCACTCAGGTTACCAGCGCCCCACGCAAAGAGGTTGTCGGAGGCGTGGGCTGAGGGGTTGGCGGGTTCAGCGAAGCCTGGTGTCGAAGGGATGGCGGAAGGATCGAGAGCAAAGGGCTCGTTACGGTCCATGAATGTCGCGTACGATTGGAGAACCATTTGTCGGTCGAGCGCGGACATGGGCTGAGCGTTGAAGGATGGGCCCATGATGGAGCCGCCAGGGAAGGCGTTTCCAGGGGAATTGACAGAATCAGGAGAGGTGTGTGTATTTGCATGGAAAGGTTGATTTTGAGACGGAGAGGGAATAGGATAAGAGGATGGATTGACATGTCCGGATGTAGGTGATGGATTGGGACGGTTGCTAGAAGTGGATGTATTTTTGTGTTTTGGATTTGAAGACTGATTTGGTGAGCGCCCCGTACCAGCAGTCACGGACTTGGTGCGGTCTTCCTTTTCGTTTTTGCCGCGTCTCGCCTTTTTCGTTGGCTCTGATGCTTTTTTCGTTGGCGAAAGGCTAGCGAAGAATTCCTCGACACTTTGAAGATCTGCCTTTTGACCGAGAACTGCATCGGTGCCAGCTTCCTTTGGGGCATCAGCGGCCGGGTCCTCGTAGTCTGTCCGTGAGACGCCATGGGGATATCTATCAAACCAGTCTCCGTACTGAAAAATGTTTGTCTGGGTACCGTTGACGGCGGCAGGTCCGCGTAATGCGGCATCAGCGTGCTGCCGGTAGAGTTCCTTGAGATTTTCCGCAACAAAGTGGAACATCCCCCAGAACCGTTTCATTCTGCTCAGATACTTGACGTTGTAGGCCAGATAACGTTTTGACATGTTTTCGAGTTTGGGATTCTTTGAAAACACTCCGCGGATGTGGACTGTACTTGACAAAAAGGCACAGTAGCCCGCAAAAGGCACCGCTACACGGTGATTCAAGGCCTCATTGATCAACAGAGAGATTTGATTGGCGGAATCAAGAGCCGCGTGGGCGGCTTCAGTGAGGAACTGATGGGGCATGTCCCTGGGCGGCCGGCTGCCAGCATGGGAGGGCAGAGAGAAGCGATTGAGGAAAAGGACAATCTGGTGGTACACAATATGGAGAAAGATAAACTGATTTGCCGTCTTCTCGACTTCGTGGTTCTCCAGATTCTCCTGGTTCCAAAGCAGTCGTTCTGGTAAAGATTCTTTGAATTGTCGAGCCTGTTTTTTGAGTTCTTGAAAGGTGGAGTGAGGTGACCAGATGGGAACTTTTTCCTGCTCTTTTCCTCCCAGGTTGTTGAACATGATTAGTCTTCCCCATATCGCAACTGCTCGCACCAGGTACGCGACAACTCCCATGTTCTCTTTGGCGTCTGCAATCTGCCCAGCATCAGGGGGCACAGGACTTCGAACTTTTCCTTCCAGATCCTCGGTCGGGCCAGGGATTTCCATTTGGAAGTAATGTTCCCTGATGGGGAGTTGCACGGGGACAAATTGCCCGCTTACAAAGAGCGGGCGGTCCGTGCCGGAAGAGTTGAAGCGGTCCATAATGAAGCATGACCACATGGTCCGCCTCCTGATCTCTCGGTCTGTAAAACTGAGCTCCGACCGCGCCCCCTTTTCTTTACCTAACGGATCGTGGTCCAAATCCTTGTGGAGCTGCAGGGCATACGCCATTCGTTGTGCCATGCCACCAAACATCCAGCTTCGTCCACCCTGACATGTTCCAAATTCGTGTAGGCCCAAGAGAAGATATGATATTAAAATGGTAATGTTTGGGGTATCATATCGTTTCAATGCAATGTCGCGGGCTCTGGCAGCCCACGTCTCTCCTCTTAAGAATGCAGGCTCTGATCGGATTTGTGGATGAGTGGAAAAACGCGCCGATATTGCGCATACTGCGAGTATTAGAACCGGTGGCACCTGCCCAGCGGAGAGCCTTCGCATAAAGCTCGGCTTGTGCAGCAAGGGATAACTCTGGCCGTAGACGTAGTCAAAGTAGACTTCTGCAAGGTGTTCCTGAATCTCTTTGGGCGGCAAAGTGTCCGCGCCTTCGATGAGCAGACTGCCCTCTTCTGACTCTGTCTTTGGCGGAAGGCCTGGAGGTTTTTCGCCAACATTGGATCCCTTTTTCGACCAGTCTTCAAGCTCTTGTCCGAACGCTTCTTCGGCTGGTCGCTTTTTGGCATTGGAGCCCTTCTGTGGCGCCCCTGGCAGAGGCGGCTTAACAACCGCCCTTCCCACTGCCGCGACGGTCCCCATGCTTTCCTTTGGAACCAACTTGATTATGCGATCCTCCATGCGCTTCAACCGCTTGTCCAGCATGGCCATGTAATCCGTCCGGGGCGCAGCTTTCCTGGTAGTCACTTTGTACACGCATGGTATCCTCGAGCGCAAGCAATGTTTACAGGCTGGCTTTTCTCCAGAGCAGCGAATCTTCTTCCGGCGACACGCAATGCAGGCAAGTGGCAACCTTTTGCGCTCCTTTCCCGCCTTGGTTTTCATCTCACTCCACGGGGGAGGGGCATCAGGGTCTCGGTCGTCGTCCTTGCTCTTTCCGCCCTTTGCGGTGCCGCTACCGGTGTCGCCAGCATTGGTCTGCGAGCCACCATCTCCAAACGGATCGCCAAATCCAAAGCCACTCTGGGGGCTCGTATCCGTGTCAATGCCGTCGACGCTGCCCGCGCTTGCCAGGCCGCCATTCGCGGGCACACGGCTTGCGCCGCGAGTGCTTCGTCCTGGCGTCGCTCCGGTCGCAGCTGTGGTGTGGGCGTCGGGCGGGCCGGGAAAGATTGCGGGCGAGTTGTCGGAGACGGCGGAAAGCAGCTGGTTCGGATCGCCCGAGTTGTCCATGTTGGTGTTGATGGAATTGAAATCGGGACGGCGGTCGTTGGACATGGGTACGCTATCCCATTTTGGAAAATTGGACATTATGGAAGAGGCGGAATTCGGGCTGCGGTCGTCTTGCAGGGCGTAATCAGCAATATTCAGCGGGTCGTCGTGCGGATCAGTTTGGTCTGCGTCGGATTGCGCATAGGAACCCATGTCATTGATGCTCGACGCCATCAAAGTCTTCAAGAGGTCCACATTGTCTGTGGCGGCGGGAGCCCCTCGGGCAGAGCCTGGCTGCAGTCTGCAGACTCGGGATAGGTGTGCGGCGGGCTCGGAGAAGACCTGGTTTGCGGCAGAGAGTAGAGTGCAGGGACCTTAGCTCATGGTCTTGTTAGTCGCGCAACGCAGGTGGAATCGCGGATTGGCAGCGGGGCTATGACGAGAGTCGCGGAAAGATGCGAAAGAATGCACAGAGATATTGGTACACGGCGGTCAGAGGCAAAAGGGTGCAGTGGTGAGGAGTCGAGTCGAGTCGAGTCGAGTGGGAGGCGGATCTATGGAAAAGCCCCACTGCGGAGCGGAAGCCCTGGACTGGACTGGACTGGACCTGGCACTGAATGGCTTGCTAGCGGGTGACTAAGACGTGGCATGGCCAGACGCTGCAGCTGATGAGGTTTAGCGGCTGGGACCTACAACTACGGCCCGCATCTTCAGGGCTACTCTACTACTCTACTCAACCCTTCCCTTCTGCAACACCTCGTCCAACACGTCCATTATCCGCCTTCGAACAGGCCACGCCCTGCCCAGCGTCATGATGCGTCGCGCCTCGGCCACTACGCGACGTCCACCTTCGCGGCCTTCGATGCTGCCCACGCCCCCAACCGTCGCCACCACTCGCGCGTCCTGCAGCCAGACTTGACCTTCTGCATCGCTGGCTCTGTCTAACCGGACCACGCCATTGCCGCCGTCGCCGCCCCCAGGCCCAAATGTCGCATACGCCCATAGCATCAGCGCCGCCAGGAGCAGGTGGTGAGCTTCGACATGGCCATGGGTGACCCTGTCGCGCATCAGCTTGAAAAGCATCGCTGCATGCATCACGGCCCGCCGCGAATTTCGTCCGTCCTGTCTGAACCATGCTGCTACCTCTCGTCGCGCCACTTCTGTCGTCTTTTCCGTAGCCATCCAGCCGCTACACGCGCAGAGCCTCGACAGCGGTACGAACAGCTGGATGCACACGACGTGGTGGTACTGCCATGACAGCTGCGTCGGCCCGATGACTGCGCACGTCTCCGCCGACTCGACCCCCAAAGCTTTGAGCGTCCGACTCCTCCATCGCCCGTACATGGCATCAATCCCACTCGAGCCGCTTGCACTTGCCATGTCATCGCTTGAGCCGGTAGACTTGTACTCCAGAAACCCACATCGCTGCAGAGATGCAGCTGCTTGAACCAGGTCCCTCGACTCCTGATACACGGCCAGCAAGACGACGCGCCTCGCGAAATCATCGAGATCTGGAGCTTGACCCGAGTCGCGCATGGCCTGAAAAGCTTCGCGCAGCGAAACTTTGAGGCCAAGCCTAGCCCCTGCTTGCTCGTTAAGTTTATTCAGCCGTGTATCCCACACGTCCCCTGGGCATTGCAGTTCCAGGTCGAGTTGGTCATTCAAGAGCATAAGCGTCGGCAACCCCTGATGTAGTGCAGTTTCAACGTCTAGCATCTTGATTGCTCCCGGTCAGCCAGATTCGTTGGCCGCAATCCAACTGCTTACCCAGATGGACCAGATGACTCTTCTCGACTGCTCCCCGCGCCACCACCAGTTTATTTTGTCGGTCTCATTTCCAGTTGACCTAGACGTAGGTCCCAAAGACATCTGATGCTTCAGCTCGGCGCCCAAACCTCTGGCCAAAGTGATCAAGAGATTCTTTTGCGACTGCTGTGTCAGAATGAGCGCTTTGCTACCCGAGTACGCCATGATGATATGACTTAGCAGCACCACTTGAGCAAACCACACCTGCAAAGTCTGCGCTGTATGCTGATCAACCTGGGATTGTTAGCAATTACCCCGGACAATATTACAAGACCTACCAAAACAGAGATTGCTTTCCTGAGGTACTCGTGCAGTTTGCCCACATACGTCTTACACGTCTCCAAACCTGCGTACTCGCCGCCCACCGCGGCGACTGCCAGCACCAACATCCACGGCGTCCGTACATGGTTAAAGCTTGGTTTGTACAGAATCGGCATGATGGGATGAAAGTACTCAAAGTACAGCTGCACAAATCGATTGATCAAGCCAGTATCGGCCTCAATGCGCTGAGTCGAAGAAGCCGCATTCTATTGGCCAATCCAAGCAGCAATCTCGCCCATCGCCTCTTCCGATACAGGAGGGACGTGATAGTGCTCCTCGATGGCCTCAAGATCTGCATACTGTGGCATTCGACTTGACTGCGCCGCTCCGTTTGCCGAATCGGGTGTCTGGTAAGGCTGCTGGACTGCTGCGCTTGATTCATCCAAAGATGCCGGGCTGGCAATGTCGTCGGTAGTGGTGTCGGGTCGCGCTCTGCTTGGGGACACCGGACGCGACGGGGTCCACAGTGACGGCTGAAGGATCCCGCCTTTTGCCAGATCATCATTCAAGGAGCGCGTCACGATGTTGCCCGCGCTTCCCGGAGGCCCAGGCAGTGACGCAGCTGGTCGACTTGCTGCCTTCTGACCGCTCGGACCCCTGCCTCTCATCAAGTCCACCTCGACTGCATTTGCAACACCATCTCCACCGACATGCGGGCCTGGTCTGGCCGCTTCCCCTGGCAGTGCAGCATTCGTTTGCACGGGCGGGTTGTAGACCGCTTCATCTTCACTCCACTGACTATCCCATGACTATCCCAAAAGGGCAGCAGTGAGAAATCCAGCTGACTCCAATGCGGCAGACCAAATGCGATCTCGAAATCTCCAGAAAAATCCTGTCCCGACTCGCTCAAGGGTGAGGGGCCAGTTTCAAGGCCGTCGTGCGGCCCTCGAGCAATGCTGGGTGCGAGCAAGACGCCACGATCCACGGCACCAGCGTCTTTTACGAAATTTCCTTCTCGCTCGCCCTCTCTCATCTCCTGTCCACCCAGACCCATCTCTTCGCTCCCGAGCACGCCGGGCTCATTCATTCGCGGCTCTTTCTCCCTCGCCCTCACCGCTCGGCCCCCCTGATGGCGCGCTTCGTGCCGCTTGAGCGTGTCCCGCCGCGTAAACTGCCTCCCGCACACGCCGCATGCGAATGGCCGCACACGCCGCATGCGAATGGCCGGTCGTCCGTGTGGCTGCGAACATGCCGCGTGAGGTGCTCCTGCCGACTGAGCGTCGCGCCGCATAGCGAGCACCGCAGCCCGGAGCGTCGGTGACCGGACACTGACGGCGGGATCGTTTTGTTGGCCTCTCTTGGCTCGCCATCATCGTGCACTTTGCTTGCCGCGTATGGTCCTGTCTTGTCTGCGGACACTGTTGTCGTGTTTGAAGGTGCGGGCAGCGGACTGTTTCTTCTGCCTTCTCGTACTCGACCGTGGCGGGCACGTGCTGGGCGGATGGGCCGCGTCGGGTTGGCGGAGGCAGTGACAGGATTAGGAGCAGTGGAGCTCGACTGGGGGTCTTAAAGCACTCTCGGCGTGCTGGTTGCGCGCAATTCTCGATCAGAATCAGACTTCGCTGCGTTGGAGGGCGAGCGCGAGAGCGAAGCAGAGCGGGGAGACGTGGTGGAGAAGGACGCAACAGCAGTCAACGAGAAGGTGCTCCACCCGGAACCAGCGGCAACAAAAACAACGGTAGGTCGGTTTTATCGAGACTGAAGCACTCGGTGTCCAATTGGCGGGGCGGCTCCAGATTTTGAGTGCGACGACCGAATGAGGGAGAGTTGAAAGCATACAAGCAAAGTTACTTACTCCACATACCCACCTCTCTGCTTCGGCTCAGAAAACCGTGGGTGAGTGGAGCCGGCGGCGAGGCAAGCTGATCCTCCCCCACCCCGCTACTACTCACAAACACAGCACGACACAACCCTACCTAGCTGTACCACCCTCCTAATCCTACATCCCGCGCACATCTCCATCTCGGATATGCAGACTCTTCAGCTCCGCCCCGCCGCGTCACTGTCGTGGCGAAGGGACGCGGCGGCTTTGCCGACTCCTACGCACGCGCTAGTCTACATGCGCGCGAGCGCCGTCTGGTATGTTCAACCGCGCAACCAATCGCAGGGTTGGTGAGGTTAGGAAGCGGATGGTCTGAGTGCTGTGGTTGGTTGGTTGGTGGATCGGTGGGGCAAGGTTGCGGTGCGGGGTGCAGTTGTAGGGAAAAGTGCGGGGGAGGTTTTGTGGGGAAGCGCGTACAAAGGTGCAGGGGCTGTGAAGTCTGGAGGATTAGAGAGGCTTGGCTCTGGTGCTTGTCTTTGAGGTAACGTAAATGTACATATGGGGAGTTGTGTGTAAGGAAGTATCTTGATCAGGGAAGCAAGGCTATTTCTTTAGCATGAGTTTGTGGGTTGGGTGTGTTCGGGTTCATGATAGACAAGAAGTAAATCCGGATATGTGGAACCGCTTCTTAACGGCCGAATGTCCTAACGTAAAGGAAAACAGCTGGGATGCATATAAAATTGTCTTGACAGCGAAGCCGGAAGCTGGACTCACTTTACCAAAGCGCCTACAGCTACGTGTGATTATTGTAGTCCAACTAATGCACCCAAATAATCAATGTGGAAGAAATACTTCCTGAACTTTGCCTCTGGGAACAACAGTTAGGTGACTAAATTCGTGATGTATACGTCCGAAATCCAGGAAATCGGTAGGGAGTGTGCAAGCATCTACGCACTATGGCAGAGTACTTACAAGTACCAACTCGCCAAAGCCAAATTCGTGTATGCTACGGTCTTCATCACCGAGTCTCAGAATCTCTGCTCCCGTTGGGAAGCCGCCCCGTCTCTGCGCCAGGCACTCGAGTAACCGTGTTGAGTGGAGCACCCTTCCGCCTACAAGTGCATTTGTCTGTCCATCCATCCGACCACGAACTGCTGCAAGGAAACGTAAGGGGTGGAGCCACTGCCAACGGAGCTCGTGTTCACGTTTGCGCCGAATGAGTTCTTGAAAAAGCTCTTCCTGGTCCATGTCTCTCCAACGGAGTCGTAGTTGTTTGGCGTTGGGTCGTACATTGGCAGGAAGTGGTGATGGCGCAGCGTCTTCTCGCCGTGTAGAGAGCCCATTGTCATCTAGTTATAACTCTTTTCTCCAACATGGCATCACCGCAAACCTTCGCATCCAGCCCGACCCCCTTCTCTCTCGACGCACATTTCCCCGCTCCCCTAGCCCTCATCCTCATCTTCTTCCTGTCAGCTTTCCTCCTCGCGTCGCCATCAAATCAAGCAAGCCCACCAAGGCTCTGCTGCCGCCCAGTCCGCCCGGCGCATGGCCGCTGATCGGACCCCTGCCGCAGTTCATCAGCGCCGCCAAGGCGCATCGGCTGCACCTGCTCGTAGAGCAATGGATCCGCGAGTACGGCAAGGAGGAAGGGCTGGTGAGGGTGAGGATTGCGGGCGTGGAGGTCGTGCACGTGGGGAAAGATGAAGCTGTCAAGGTACGCATCGTCCAGCCTGGCGACGGAGAAAGGGGTGGGCGTGGCCGCATTGCTGGCTCCTATGATTGCTGACGCTAAGTGCAGGCCATTTTTGATAAGGCTGCTCGCTGCTTCGTTGACTTGCGGGACGGGGAAGCAGCGTAGGCGGTGCCGTCTCAGGGAAATCCATCAATGCCTGCTCACAGTCACCCTCGCCTCTCTTCTCATCGCTGGGGAGCAATCGGTTGACGACTGAGACTCCGTTGGGTTGTCCGGAACGGGAAAGCGACGTCGGGGTCCTGCCGGAGGTTGTGAGAGGTGGTCCGAGCGCTCTGGATGTTTCTTGCCCAGAATTCGTCTCACAACAAGCATCAAACAAGCAAGCTCAAACCCGTCAGGAATCCCAGCTCCACGGCGCCGCCTCTTCCGAAAAGCCCGGGCACCTGTCATCTGTTTGGACCATCCGGCTCGCTTGCGCTTGCGAACTGACTCACGAACGGCCGACAGGATTCCACTGCCAAACCAAGCCTGACGGCACGTGACATCGCAACCGCACCCACTGCGTCCATCAAATTCGAACCGCAACAGTGGAGATTGCAAGCGATTCGGCCTCAAAGGTCTTCGCCAGCCTATTCAACCCTCACAGACTCCAACGAATTCAGACTGGGTTTCAAATTTCCCGGCCAAGCGTCCGTTGGGCTAGTCTTCAAAACCACAGCAACCGGGACAACATGTCGAGCCGAGGCGGTGGCGGGCGTGGAAGAGGCAGGGGAAGAGGAGGTGGTAGAGGCCCTCTGCCTCGTGATGTACAGGTCTCAAAAAAGATGAGCAAGATTTTGAGGCACGCTGCAGCAGAGGAGGGACTGACTTTGGGGCCCGGTGGCTATGTGTCTGCGAAGGAGCTGGTAAGTGAAGAGCTTTCAGACCAAACTCGATCTTCCGCCCTCTTACCTAACGGCAAAGTTTGAGTGGTGTCTTTCTAATACGTAACAGTTGGAGAGCCGCACTCTTCGCTCTATGAAGGTCAGCTTCGATGAGATCCGCTCGGTCGTGTCCTCGAACGAGAAGCAGCGGTTTAACCTGATCCCGGCATCTTCTGATGCGTCTCCTGATTCGAACAACCCGTCCAACTTCCTGATTCGGGCCAACCAAGGTCACAGCGTTGAAGTCGACAACAGTGGTCTCCTTGAACTCTTGACTATGGAGAATGAATCAGAATGGCCTTCAATGGTTGTGCATGGCACCACCGCTAGTGCATGGTCGTCAATTCTTACTAGTGGGGGTCTCAAGAAGATGAAGAGAAACCACATTCATTTCGCGGCGGGATTGCCTGCAGGATTCGCAACTTTCGACGGATCCGAGACTCAACCGTCCTCGAAGGTCGCCTCCAATGCGGAACCTGCGCAACAAGACAATCCACGTGAGGCCCAGACCGATCGCAAGAACCCACCAGTCATATCTGGAATGCGCAACTCGTCTACCATCCTCATCTACGTGGACTTTCGTCGCGCTCTTGCTGCAGGTATTCCTTTCCACCGCTCAGCCAACAACGTCATTCTCTCGGAAGGGCAAGGCGAAGAAGGTCTTTTCCCGATCGAATTTTTTGAGAGGGTCGAAGATCGCAAAAATGGAATGGTTCTGGTTCAGGACGGCAAGGTGTTGAATTGATAGACGGTAGCTGCTGGACATGAGCTGAGGCACGACAACAGGCCGAGGCCGCTCACGAAAATCACAATCTTGCCAGATCCTAGATTCCTACAGTGTCCTACTACAATGCGCGACCGCAGAGGATAATGCTGACTCGATTCGCCTGGGCTTGGGTGAAACGTCCAAGAAGAGCAGCTGAGCATGATAGATGAGGAATTTGACTCCGAAACATGAGCTCGGCTTTCACGGCTGACGTAGAAAGGTATTCTTTCACGACAATCTAGTGTCGATGGCGGGCTGAAAATGCTCGTGTCGCAACTCACTTCTTCTTGCAGAGTCGATCTCAACTACATTGCCAAAGAGCTAGGCTCGTTGCTCACCTCACCACTTTGTAATATCTCATCAGCAGCAATGCCTTAGCAGTGAATGATTCGCATCGTTTTAACCCCTGAGCTTTTGGTAATGCTGAACCCATGCCAGTGCATGCACGCAAGCCGCCCGTCGATTCGCAATCTCTTTACCGCTTTGGCTCGGGACTGGGACTGCCGGAAACCAACCGCAGCTTCCCCGTGCGCACAAAAGCTGATGCTCCTGGGCGGGCCGGGGCGATGGGCTCGGATTGCAAGTCGTCCAAATTGAGCTACCGACAGAACGTTCTGCCGAAATCTGGCAATGCCTGTTCGCGGCATCTGATCCGAGAAAGATTTCGGACAAGTCAAGCTCCCATTGGATGATAGATGTCCAGGAGTTATCCCAAATATTTCTTTTCGAAAAAGCCAAGTCTATCTGTTGCGGGGTGCTGTTTACCAACCGCGGATACTCATGCCACCTGTGGTGCCCAAGCATGTGGGAAAGCAGTGTACTGTCGATGCTCGAATTGACCCAAGGAATATTCACGCCTTGTCTTCTTCTACTTCTCTCGCCTGGTGTTGAGAGAAACATTTTTACACCGGACCTTTAAACTCAACATGACTTGACCATGCACGAAAAAAAGATTCAGGTCAGTGTTTAGAGGTTTCATGTTGCCACAGAGCACATCCATGGCTCCGCTCTGATGGAAACTCACTAAGCGAATCTCAAGATTGAATTTGTCTTTGCGGGGAAGCGGCACTATTGGTGAGTGCGCAGATCATCAAAATGAGGGCCAGCGGTTATGGCTGACATACCCTGACATCCTCGTCATCGACTCTAAACTTAGCTACCACCAACAACGGGAAACCAACTCCACCGTGTGCGGTGGTGCCATCTACGGTCAAGCGTTCAAGCTATCACCATCGCGGGAAAGCCGTTGAATAGGGGAACCGCCTTTTGGCAAGCTCACCTGTCACCGAACGCGTTGCAAAAAATCATTGCAGTGGCACATCATGCCGATGCAGCTCCTTTCATGGATCACTTTCTCCAGCCGGGTGCGCCACTGGAACGGGTCGAGGTTGTCAAAAGCGAAAAAGACCACGCGCTAAGCAGCCCTGTCATCAAACCATGTTGCTTCGTGCCGCCACAACCCACACGTCTTGATACCGTTGTCTGAATGTCTACTCGCCTTGGAATCTGGCTGTGCTGTTATTCCCAGCTCGGTGCAGAAGCAAACAACAACATAAGAAGGAGAAACTGTTCTTGTAAACAAATTTCATCTTGGTGGATCTATGTTTCGCAATCCAAGCGATCCCAGCTACTGTGCGCTAGCGGGCCGCGGGGTGTCAAGCGTTAGTGACGGTAACTTGGGCACAATCGAAGCCCCACGTCCAGCAGCTCACGCTGTTTGCAAGAGCTTCGCAAGAGGTGGAGTTGATTCTTTACAAGCAATCCTGCATCTTCAATCATCTAGCACATCAGGTACGTATTTGCATCAACAAGGGGTATCTTGGTAGAAGGCGCATCCACCATGCCTGGAAAGATTCTAGCTCGCCGACGCATTTGGTAGACCTGGGACCCGGGATCTTACACATGCCCAACTTTGGCCTAGGTTCAGTGCCGAATCTCCACCAAATGTTGCCGGCGAAAGAAAAGGAATCCATGCGCATGGAGTCGCGCATGGGACTCGCTTTGCAAATCACGAGGAAATCGTAGAATGGCACAGCTAGCGCGGAATCCCTCCAAGCGTTCGCGGGGAATTGAAATTTGGTTTATGAAGCCCCTTGTGCCTCGTTCCGGCGCCCATCCTTACTGACGTTCAAAGTTTCCGTTGATTGAATCTGGACATGTCTAGCCCACCGCCTACTTTCCAAACCCTCCACTGACATTCCACACATTCAGCTTCAAGAAGTGTTCGCCTGAGCCTGCGGCTCGAGACCGCAACAATGTCTCCACCAGTGGGCTCCGAGGACTGGTACGAGCAAAACAGAGGACCCGCTGTGATTGTTGCCGTTGGAATCATGATGGGGCTTTCGACGTTTGCGTTCGGGGCTAGGATCATCTCCAGAAGAATCGTGGGCTCATCCTGGGACTGGTCGGACACCACTCTGCTTTTCGGCTATCTCCTTGGAATCGTCATCAACGTCTGCGCCATTGTAGGCTCTGCTCAAGGGTTCGGAAAACATCTTGCCTATGTTGCTGGCCATACCAACCTTGAGAATCTTCTAAAGGTGAGCGCTCGTGTGCTTGAATTCAAGGGTCCCTTTTAACCTGCGTTCAGATAAACTTCACTGCTCAGGTGGCCTACCTGTGGTCCCTCACGCTCATTAAGATTTCCATTCTCCTATTCTATCGACGCATCTTTGCAGTGCGTAAGCACCAGATTGCCATCAAGGTCGTGTTTGTGTTTGTTCTTCTGTGGTGGTTCATCTTCTTCACCTTGATGTGTACCAAGTGCAATCCCGTCTCGCACTGGTGGACAAACATCCTATCTTGCGGAAGCTTTCATGCCGAGTTCATCGCCTGTGCTGCCGCCAACTCACTCATCGACATACTCGTGCTGGCCATCCCTGTCTGGGGAATCAGTGGACTTGGACTGCAGAGAAAACAAAAGATAAGTGTTGGCGCTCTGTTCCTGACTGGCTCTGTGTAAGTTGACAACATGTTCCTCGGGACGGTCTTGCTAATACAAGTCTACAGTGTTGTCGTGGCATCCCTTGTCCGCCTAGTCTACCTGATTGAATTCAGCATGGTAGATTTGACTTGTATGTTCACCCTGACCAGTTGACAGACAGATTTCTGACGTGGTACTTACACAGGGAAATACATACCCGCAGCTACTTGGTCATTGATCGAAGTCAATCTCGCCGTAGTCAGCGCATGCCTACCCTTCATGCAACCTCTCCTTGTCCGCGTCCTTGGTGCCCTCCACCTCATGCCCAGACCAGACAGCAACAACACCAACTCGACCAAGATGTCTCGAGTACCCCGATCGCCCCCGTCGCGCAAACCACGCGGAGACCTCGACTCCATCTCCATTTCTAAAAGCATAGAAGATATTGAGACAGGGCTGCACGCTCCACCCGACAACGACAGCCAGACGCTTGTCGAGGCGCAAGCAACCACCGTCACCAAGGAGGAGCGCCGATACACGACCGTCAGCCAGGACAGCGAGGTGCCAGACTCGGCCATCAAGGTGAACACGGACATCAAAATGACGTTCGACAACATCCGCCGAGCATCAGAATCGCGGCAGTCGCGGGCGAATCGATCACTGAAGTCCAATGATGACATACACAGGTCGTCGACGAGAACCTCGCCGACCAGGCAGTCGATCAAGTCGTTTGTCACGTCGCGGTCGGTGAAGACGTTTTCGTCGTGGGAGCGGCTGTCATGACTAGATGATTGGTGCACCTGGTACGATGCCCTCTTACACGGGCCTCCACCACTGCCTGGCGAGCGCGCAGGCCTGGCGAGAGCGTCTGGCGTTTTCAGGCTGTCGAGACCCAAAATGGCGCTTTTGGGCCCGCCGGCTCAGTCTGTGCGGAGTTCGTATGCGACGGCCAGAGAAAGCAGCATGGGAGGGTCGGAGACGGGGGATTCGGTCTGGTTTTCCAAGCTCATTGACTGGAGCTGGAGTCATGAAAGTTCGTTCATGTCAACCGGGGAGAGGAGGGTGGAGACTGCAACGAGAGGCGTGGCGAGGGTGTCGGGGTTTTTGTAGCCGGGATGGAGCAAGAGGCGATAATGTTTACTGCTTGATACCACCACCTGTGATTTGATGCGGGTAATGAATCCGGAGGAAAGCCAGTCGTTGAAAGGCCTTGTGTGGAAGGCTTTTGCGCCAAAGGCCACATTGTACATACAATAGAAAAAGCAGCTCATCTGAGATAGAACCTGTGTGGGAATAACCATTACGTCCTGAACGCCAACGCCGATGCCATGCCGTGTAGCAACATAACCAGGAAGAGGACAAAACAGACGTCCCGTTGCCTTCCGCTGCCCATGTCTTACTCGAAGAAACCGCCATCGCTGTCTTCGTCCTCCTCGACGACCTCCCCCTGTTTCTCTCCCTTGATGTCCTTTGCGGGCCCGGATGTCTTCTTTGTCGTCGGGGCCTTAGTTTTCATAGACCTAGAGTTCGTAGAGGCAGAGCCGGCGGCGGGCGGAGTACTCTTTTCGCCCTCCTTATCTTCTCTCCACTCCAATCCATTGCGCAACGCCTCCAGAGCTGACGTGCCTTGGCTCGTCCGCGTTTCAACTTCCTTCCAGATTGTCTCGTCCCCACCTACTCGCACCGTTTCGCCACCAACCTTTGTGGCGCCATCCTGGTCCTTTTCACTATTCGACCTAGCTCTGGACGTGTAAAGAGAAGTGTATGGGCGGATGAGCGGGTAGTAAAGCGTGTAGTTGAGGTCAATTTCTGCAATGTGCTTCTGATCCTCGAGTTCTTTTTGTGCGGCGGGGTCGGAATTCTCGTTCAAGTTGCGGACGGCCTTCTTGAGGAAGCGCGATGCTTTTTGACGCTCTGTTGACTGTTAGCGCTGGCCCTTTCTTTGTTGACCCAGCCTTATGATTCGCGAACTTACCGAAAAATCGGGCCTTGTGGTATTTGGGGATCAAGTCCTGCTTCAACCTTTCACCTTGCGCAACCCACAACTCGTGCTCCTTGGACGCCAGCTCGCGCTCCTTGTTCACGCGAATATTCGCCGGCATTTCCTCTCCAACTCGCGACAGCTGTCGGCGCAAGTCCCTGATCTTGTCCTTCAACGGATTGAGAGAAAACTTCTTGGGCTGATACTTTGGGTGCTGTTTTCCTGGACCGCCGAATTTCTGCTTCTTCTGGAAGGGTGTTTGACCATCGCCTTTGCGTTTTTGGTTTCCAATCATGTTGGCAGCCTCGTCAGATTCCGGTCTTGCGCGCTTGACTCCTGGCATTCTGCTTGCCGTGAGAGTAGGGAAGGTTGTGGAGATGGATTTTCTTGCGATGCAGACGCACATCTGCGGGCGCAGATGGCACGTGCGTCAATCAACTTTCCAGGATCAGCGGCTCAACTTCGCCTAAACACGCCTCGCGACGAGCCAGACCCGACGACTCCATTTCTCTGTCTCGACATAAATACCAAGCGACATCTTTCACACTTCAATTAATCGAGATAGAGCAGTCCGGATCCATCTGTCTTTCATCATGCTTTAGAATGGCCCCCGCAGAAGTCCGTCTTTGTCTTTCCTCGTCTCACCCTCTCAATATCATGATTATTTCCGCGAAGAAGACTCCAAACACACTACCATGGAAGCAGCCATTCGCTGGTCGCCCCATGCGACCCAAGATTCTCCTCAGTTCATAATCGTCGACGTTGCAGGGAATCGACTTCGCCTGTGTCATCTCGACTCCATTAGCGCGGACGGGCACGTGAACTGGACACAAGTCGCGCAACGCGACAAACTCCCCAATTTCACGGCTTTCGACTGGTCCAAGACAGATTCTCGTCGAGTTGCGATTGGTTCTGCATCGGGAGAGGCCAGTGTCATTGACATTGATGCGGGCCGCCCCGACTCAAACTACAACTTCGTCGCACACTCCTTTCCGATCAAGCATCAGCGAAAGTGCAACTCCATCGCCTTCAGCACGAGCAATCTTCTTGCCACGGGGCTCGACCGAGTCCGCAATGACTTTTGCATGAACATCTATGACCTCAATGCCCCAGGAACAGCAGGAAATCAAGACCCATACAAGAAACTTGCAAGCTCCGAAGCCATCACTAGCATAAAATTCTTTCCTGGGCATCCACAAACGCTTGTTGCTGGCGTATCGAGACAGTGTATCAGGCTCTATGATTTGAGAGGTTCGTATTCTGCCGCTTCCTTTTGTTTGATCAGTGCTGTGTTCTGGCGCACGTCTTCAAGAGTCCATGTCCCCTCCTCCACAATCCGTTTCCACGCGGTAGCCGAGGCTACTGACACCGCAAATCAGATTCCTCTCCCATTAGTGCTGCACAGTATGGGACTCGTCAGGTTCACAACTTGGCCATCGATCCACTGGACGAGAATTACATCGTTTCAGCTGGTCCTACAAGTGACCCGACCGTCAGCATTTGGGACCGTAGATTCGCGTCCCGACCAGGACCCACGACTCCCTCAGGTGAAGCTGCTGTCGGTGCTGTTCTCGAGATTCGTCCGGTCGTAGACAACAGTCATGGTTCAGCCGTCTGGGGCCTCCGGTTTTCTGGTAGCCAACGCGGATGTTTCGGGGCTCTAGCAAGCACTGGAGAGCTCAAGGTCGCTGAAATCGCACAGTATGAAGTGAAAGAGCATGGGACATCATCTGCTGGTCTGCGGTACCAGCACTATACGAAATTCTCGCACAACCTTCGGTATCCGTGGTACGATCCACATCTTGGCCACGACGAAACATCTCGGGCCATGGCTTTCGATTTCATGAATTACGCATCTCCGATTGGGGACCACAGCACAATTGTCTTGCATCCCAACAGCGAGATCAAAGCCATGAAAATTCCAATGCAAGCCCCGCGAGTTCATCTGACCGCAATGAACGAGCTGTACAGAGACTTGACGGCCATAGCCAATCCTTCGCCCGCGGAAAGCGACGTCGCAGAGGATCTCTCGCAGCTTCAAGATCGAGCCATCGGTTCGGCCAAGTTCAACGCTCTCTCGGCTCGCATGGAGAAGCTAAGCATGGAGAATTTCGGCCACAAAGCTCCGATCGCCGGTTTCGCTGTGACCAGCCGGGCACGTCACGAAGAGCTCCTGGCTTTGGGGTATCCCAATGTGAGGATAGGCATTGACGACGGCCTCAAGGCTCTTTCGACTGCCAAGCGTCGTGCCAAAGAAGGTTACAATCTGGATTGCAAGAAAAACAAGCAGATTGTCGCCAATGACCCTTGGTTGGTAGGGCTATGGGATCAGATCCAGCGGTCGGAAGACCTGGCCAAAGACGACGGCATGGTCGCAGAAGGCGTCGACCTCAGTTACCTTGGTGTGGCCTACATTTGGGAAAACACACTGGGCGGCCAGCAAAATGGGTATCGTCTCATCGGCAGACCTTCAGTGTCTCCTCAAGACTTCCGCAGAGTTGTATGTGAGATTGTCAAGGAGAAGGAATTTCCTCCGTTTCAAGGTGTCAAAACGCAACGACCAGAGCATCGTCAACTTTGCCTGGCCATTTGCGGTTGGACCTTCTCCGCTCAGCGCATTCGAGAAAATTGCAAGACGCTCATTGAGCAAGGCCATCATTACAAGGCGATTGTCTTGGCTGTTTTCAAAGGCCACAAGGACATTGCACTTGACTTTCTCAAGCAGCTGGTCAAGCAACGAGTGTTGCAAAATATTGGTCTTGGTGCCGTCATCGCCTGCGACACCGTCAACAGCGAGCAAAGAGAACTGTGTCAGTGGATGGTGGAGGAGACAGAAGACCCATATCTCAAAGCCTTGCTGCAATACTTCATCAGCGGCGACTGGGATACTGTGGTAAAGATGGAAGAACTTGCTCTCATCGACCGCACTGGTGTTGCCTTGAAGTACTTGGATGACGAGCGACTCTCACACTTCATCAAAGCGACTTATGCCAGTGTCCGCGAGACTGGAGACATTGAAGGTATTGTGCTGACTGGACTGGCCGAACGCGCCATGGACCTCTTTGGCGAATACCTCTTTCGCTTTGGTGACCTGCAAACTGCAGTTCTCGCCATGGCACGCACAAATCCGCTTTACATATCCGACCCTCGTTGGGACTACTGGAGAGATCTCTACTTCATGCAAATGCAGGCCTGGCGCTGCTTCATCGAGCGCACGCGCTTTATCGTAGCTCACAACCGAGCAGCAACCACCCGCGACGCTGTTTGCCTGAATCGCCCATTCCCTCGTCAAATCGCCATCCGCTGCAACCACTGCCAGCTCTCTCTCGCTCGCCGTGGCGATTCTCTCGTCACTCTTGAGAATGCTGCAGCAAGGCCCCAGGGCTATCAGCATGGCCTGCTCACTCCAAGCGCCAGCTCGACCAAACTCGCAACTGCTAAGCATCAAATCCAATTCAAAAGCAACCCCGCTCATAACGCAGGTCTTGTCTGCCCCCGCTGTGGGCGTAGAATGCCCCGCTGTGGCATCTGCATGATGGCACTCGGAAGTCCCGACCCGGCGACGACCGGTGGCGCAGAGACGCTCGCGAGGGAGGATAGAGAGGCACGTCAGATGGTGTTTTGCATGACTTGCACACACGGATTCCATGGTCACCATGCAAGAGATTGGTTTGCGAAGCACAAGAACTGTCCGGTGCCGGATTGCGGCTGCGTATGCGGTGTTTTGCGGTAGGGCGAGCAAGCAGATCAGAGGAGAAGTGATTCATAGAGTCTAGGTCTGTCCCCCAGAGTCATCTGCAACCCTTTAGACAATTGATTGTTTAGGCTATTCTTTCGCAAGTTTGAAGTCCCAGTGAGCTCTCTGATGAGTATGCTTTGTGGCTTTCAGGTAACATTGAGCCAACAACACTCCGCACCGCCTTCCCCTCCGCAACATTATCACGGTTGATGGATACTTTGTCGACGAAGGTTCTCCTTCTACGCCGACATCAGAAGTCAAAACGACTAAGCTTTTATCTCCACAACTATGGCACTTTCCGCTCAAGTTCGAATAAAGTTTTCGAGAGAAGTGCGTAATTGGGGCTCAACCGACTAGAGTTCAGCCGCAAGAGAGCAAAGTCAACGTCAATCGATTGCGCTTCAGTGGTCGAAAAAACATCAATTCGCCCCCGGAATTCTGCGAACGCCAAAAGGGGTCAAATTTGCAGTGGACATTGATCAACCTTAGCGCCTTACAGTCTAAGAGACATCCGTCCCAAAGAATCCTGTGCTTCCTCGGATGACGGGAGATTGGAGCCGCAGCTGGCATATCCTTGCACGCTAAGGGTGACGAAGATGAGGAACTTTGGTGCCCGTCGTCCTGCAGTCAATTGCGTCATCACCAGGCATCGTTTTATGTAAAAGGTAGTCTGCTTGGCTCCCGCGCGCCATGGGCACCTAGACTTGTCTCAATCTCCACTCTACTATCGCATGGGACAATGCTTAACAAGCTACAACAAGCTTGTCGAGGGGCGTTTGGTGGAGCTTGTGGCGCTGTCAATCCTACTCGACGTTGATTGGCTTGTGAGAACTATTTGCTAGAAGCAGTCATGCGTCTGGCGCTTAGCAATTCTGTTCTTGGACCGTCTACTATAGCAACTCTTTCCTTCTCTGCCGCTGTCACGCCAATACTCTTACTGTGCGCCGCGTTCTGTTACCATCTCTAGTCGGAAGAGTGCCCAAGCCGGATTTGGCTCGTTCGCTGGGTCGTAGATCTAGTCTACGTCTTTTCTCAGGCACAGAATCCTGAAACGGCGAGGCTTCAGTGGAACTGCCTTCCTAAGTGTAGATCTCGTGGCGTGAAACTGTCTGTTATCCATGTATAATGGATTTGCAATGACTGACCAAGCAAGCCACACGGCGAATTCTCGACTCGAAATGCCCGAATAATGCCGTTCGTTTGGCTTGTCGCTGAGGTGGTACGCAAGCGACGCGGGACGATCCTGATCGGGGGACGGCCACTCTCCCGCCGCTGGATCTCATGGCGTCTTGATTCAAGCTGTATTTGCACTTCACTGTAAACACCCACGAAAGATTCAAATATACCTGTGGGTGTTGAGATTAGCTGATGGCCACCGCGCGGTGATCTTGTCTCAATGTTCTTATTGAAACGAGGCGTTTGCGCAAACAAATGAGAGCCATGTCAATCTTGACGATCATTCTTGAGGGAACTTAACAGAATTGGTAGGTGGTGATGCGACATCAATTCATGAATCTGACTCTTTGCCGTGCTAGTGGCCATGTCCTGAGAGCAAAATTTTATGACAATAGGTGAGTAAAGGATCTTCTGACAAAATCGCATGCGCCAAGGTTCGCTTTCGCTGTAGAGGCATGGTTTCCTCACGTCTTCTTGGGCAACGGAGAATATTCAAACAGTCAGTGCTTTTGTACTCGCACACAACTGTTGAAGCCGGCTATCGCTGAAGTCGGCTATCGCCGGAATCTGCGACACGGCCAAGAAGGTAGCCGCAATATCCAGCACGCCATCGTTTTCGCGAACGAGTTCGTAACCGGATTCGTAGCTCTTTTCCAAGCGAGACCTGACACCTCGGTTATGATTGCTTTCGAACATGAAATGTGCGCTGAGGTCTTGACGCTAGCAGTGATTAAAAATCAGATGTTAGGCTAGATGTTGAGATGCACCTTTCACAAGCCATAGCTTGCCAATTTGCGTAAGTCGCAAAGTTCAACAGTATCGTGGTGTCAACAGCGCCACAGTAGGTAAAAATTGGTGGCAACTTCATGAACTTTTCAACAAACGAATGCTCCTTCGGCGCTTCTGAGGTACAGGATGAATGCTCCTTAGGTATTGCTGTGGTCTTGAATGGATGATCCTCAAGTGTTGCTGTGATGGTGGACGAAGGCCCCTTGGATAATGCTTTAATGGTGAATGCCAGAAAAGCAGGAGCGCATCGAAGTCCGTGTGTCCATACTGGCAATGATGTGTACAAAACAGACTTGATTGACTACCACATGTTTATCCTGCTGTAGTTGAACACGCGTCGCAAAAAGAAAAATAATCTCTCAAAGAACAAATCAAGATCCAGAGGACGGGTGCCCGAGGTAACCATGACCAGCACAGCCTGTCCCTACAACATTTCACGAAATCTGGTGGGGATGCTCCATCTTCGTCTTCTTCAAAACAGTATGTGCAAGGTTCTTCAAAGATCCGCTGGTCAACAGCTCAAGCACCTGCAAGTTGGCTTGCAACTCTCGGGTAATCCAGTTGCGCAACTCGATGGCGTTCAAGGAATCGAGACCATACGTCGTGACACCGCGGGCGGCATCCATGTCGTCCATGGGAATCATCAAGATCGTGGAGAGCTTCTCAAGCAGCACGTGACTCAGAGCCTCGGTGGCATCTTCTGCTGACTTTGCTTGCTTGATCTTCTGGGCGACGGAAATGGACTGGCCAGCGGCCGCACCTGCTTCGGCAGACAGGGCGATGGCTTGTTCCTTGAGGTGGGCAAACCGACCCTCATTGGCGTAGTAGGGCAGCTGGTTGTCGCGGAACTTGAGACCAGTCAAACAATGTCCGCCGCAAGTTTTGGCCGTCAGGCCGGTGATGGCAGCGGACACTAAAGCGAGCACTTCCGCTTCGTTCGATGTCTCTCCTCCGAGATTTTGGATAATCTCATCCTGACGGTCTGCATTTTCAGCGAGGTAGCCGACCCCTTCGATCGCAGTCAAGTCAATGGAGACACCTGGGAGGCCTTGGCTCAGCCGGTACTTGACAAAGGCGTCGAGGAATGTGTTCGCGGCAGCATAAGCTGCTTGACCACGGTTGCCGATGATACCAGCTGCCGACGACAAAGCGATGAAAAAGTCCAATTTGGTGTCCCGCAGCGCATTGTGCGTGTTCCAGACACCGTCGACTTTGGATTGAATGACAGTCTTGTAATCGTCATACGACATCTTCTCAAAGAGCATATCCTACGCAGAATCAGTAGAAGTTCCGGAAAACGTCAATGCTCGACTTACCCTGAGAACCATGGCGGCGTGAATGACACCGCGGATTGGTGTTAGCGTTATGGAGCAGTCCTCGACCATGGCGTTGACAGATGCTTGGTCAGAGATGTCACAAGCCTTGACGACAATGTTGCCTCCAAGAGGCCTCAAGTCCTCAGCGAGTTCCGCAACCTTTCCGGTAGCTTTGCCGCTGCGTGACATCAAGACAATGTTCCGAGCCCCTTTCGAAACCATCCAGCGCGACATGCTGCGGCCCAAGCCGCCTGTCCCGCCAATGATGATGTATGTGGCATCAGGCTTGAACAGCTTGGTTTGTCTCACATGCGTAGCCTAACCAAATTAGTCGAAGCCGATCGCTTTCGAAATGATGTTTCTTACCTTGACCTTTTCCCCTGGGCTAGTTGTGATGACAAGCTTGCCGGTGGTCTTGCCGCCCTGGAGGGCTCTGAAGGCGCTCTCGACTTCAGAAATTCCCCTGACGTTGATGGGCGAGATCGGCTTGACGTTGCCAAATTCGATGAGCTTCATGACTGAGCTGAAAATTCGTCCCATCAGCTGCGGTCTCTCTTCCGCGACGACTGTCAGGTCAATGGAGCTAAAGGTGGCATTTTGGTTGAACTTGGCCATCTCCAAGCGGGTGTTGGAAGTAATATCCCGCTTCCCGATCTCGATGAAGCGTCCAAATTTGGCAAGACAGTCCCAAGTCTCGCGAAGAATGTCGCCGGCCAGCGAGTTCATCACGACGTCAACGCCCTCGCCATCGGTGGCTTCACGGAGGGCTTTGCCGAAAGAGGTGTCTCGGCTGTAGAAGATGTGGTCTTCAGGGACGCCGTACTTCTCCATGATCAGCTTTTTCTTCTCGACACTCCCAACCGTCGCGAAGACTTCAGCGCCAATCATGTACGCCAACTGAATAGCGGCCTGGCCAACGCCTCCTGCGGCAGCGTGAATGAGGACCCGCTCTCCTCGAGTCAAGCGACCAAGGTCGACAAGGCCATAGTAAGCTGTGTTGTAAACGACGGGGATTGATGCAGCAACCTCGAAAGACATGTCTGCGGGAATCCGGGCGGCACTGGATGATGGACACCGCGTGAAGGTACTGTAAGCTCCTTGCGACATGGCGCATACGCGATCGCCAACAAACAGGTTCTCGACCTTGTGTCCGACGCGAGTCACAGTGCCGCTGCACTCGACACCCAGGTAGGGATTCGGCAACTGTCCCATGGCAATGACAACGTCTTTGAAGTTCATGCCAGTCGCTACAACTTGGATTTCGACTTCGGTGTCACCAAGAGGGTGCGGTGACCAAACCTCCTCATCCTCGAAGTAGAGCGTGTCCAAAGCGCCGGGGGAGGCAATAGTCAACCGAAGCCGTCTCCCGCGTTGATTGAAAGGTTGGAGATAAGGCTCGGAGTCCTGGGTTTCGCGGTGAACAAACAAGTTCATCTCCTCGTCCGGCACAACGCGTGGAACAACAAGGCATCCCTTCTCTTCAGTGAATTCCATATCTGCGTCGATCACCTCTTGCGCGAAGACTTTTCGGAAGACATCGACGATCAGCTCCACGCGCTGGTATGTCTCCAGCTTCGAGACTGGGTCAAGATCAAGAGTTGCTGCCTTTGCGGCTGCTTCGGAACGAATTGTTCGAATAAGGCCTGCTGCCATGTTGACACTGGGGTTGGTCGGGTTCTTGTACGCTCCTTTTGTCACCCAAAGTACTCCATTCGACTTGGTGAGAATCTTCTGGACAGCGTTAAAGGTTTGCGGCGATGCATTAGCCAAAATTACGTCCTGAATTTCAGACGTTACGATGCAAATTTTGTCCGAAGGATCGGAATCGACGAGACGGCAGACAGTCGGCTCGACATCTGTGCGGAGAGTGATGGCATCTTTGAGCGAATTGACAAGCAGGTCATCTCCGCTCTTCTCTGAAATGATTTCGACCTGCAGACCGGACATGCGCTTGACCTCGTCCGGAGGGGTGTAGATTGGAGCGCCGCTGGCACTGTGGTTTCGACTGTGGGCGCTATGCTTGCGGCTGTGACCCTTCGTGTTGACCTTGAGACCATCGTTTCCGTTGACACCGTTCGTAAGGCCGTTGACGGTTTCGGCTTCTTGGCTGCCTTTTGCTTCCGATCCATCTTCCACGGCATCAATGGCCTCCCACTCGGTCCTGTAGCAGAGTTCTCTCGGCCCGATGTTTTCCTGCTCAGCGTTCTCTCGGACAGGCGTGAGTCTGAGACCGGTGAAGGTAATGGATGCCTCCTCTTCTTCTGGGGAGAAGATACCGTCCATGGAGAAGTCGGTGGGCTTGGGGGAAACGTAGTCTGGTTGGCCGGATGCCGTCACCTGAAGCCTTTGTCCTGGCTTGTTGGGGAAGTTGCGCGACAAGGTGAACTCCGTCATGGAAATCGGCATGTACAGCGACGGGAGTTTGCCGCGCCCGGCGCCAAGGATCGGGTAGGCGAGTTGCAGAATGAGATCCAGGAAAGAGGTGTGGACAATCGTGGGAGTTTCATGATTGTACGGCATGACAGCAGCAGTGTCCGGCACCTCAACCTCGGCAACAGAGTGTTCATCACACGCCCGGCAGTTGACAATGTTGCGGAAAGTTGGCCCATATATTGCACCAAACGGTTTGAGTTGCTCGTAAAACGTCGGCATGTCGATCTCCTGGTTGCATTTATTTCGCGCTTCCTGCCTTCGCTTTTTCAAGGCTTCACCGGTGCCCTTGTGCACTGGGTTGTGTCCATCTCCCCGACGAACTCCAACAAGTCCTCGTGAATGCTCAGTCCACCCTTTGTCGGGAGCCCAGGAGGAAATTCGGAACTCATCCCACGAGTCAGAGTACGACCGCAAGCCCTCGGCGTAGGGCCTCAGTTGAGTGCAGATTTCGTACTCTTCGCCATCGTTGAGAAGAAGCGGCCGAGTAAAATGGATCTCGCGCATGACAAACCGGTCGAAAGGAACATCTCTCATGATCGCCCTCTGGGCGGCAGCTTCAGCAGCGACGCCAAGAAAACCAGCCCCCGGAAAAGTGGTGAGCGACTGCATTTTGTGATCTCTCAGCCAGGGCAAGTCATCGAGTCGGATGACGTTTCGCCAGAAGGGTTCAATGTCGTTTGAAATACCCTCCAACAGACCGAGGAGATCATGTCTCGCAAAGCGAGCCAGACGATGCTGTTTACTCTGACGAGATTCATGCCAGTAGCTCACTGATCGATTCCAGGGATAAGGACTAAGCTCTGTGATTAATGCAGGTGTCTTTGGGTCGTCGGGGCTTTGATTGATGTTCTTGAAGTTAAGAGACACTCCTTTCATAAACAGTTTGCCAGCCGACTCGAGACAAGCATAAGTGCTGTCCTTGTTCCGCAACAAGGTCCTGATGTATGAAATCTTGCTCCCTTGCTTGCCGAGGCCTTTCAAAACCTGTTTGATGGGTCCTTCGAGGGCAGAATGAGGACCGATTTCGACAAGTACGTCAGGAGTGGCCTCAGCACAAAGCTTGTGCAAAGCCCCTGAGAATCGCACAGGGCACGTCAAGTTATCGACCCAATATGAAGAGTCGACCTTGGCTCCGTCCACCTTGTTCTCGTGAAGGGCAGAGAAAAAGTCCGCGGTTTGAGAGGACTGCGATTTGACCTTGGCAATTCTGGATCGATAATCTTCAGACACAAGCTTCATGTGATGCGAGTGGTAGGCGACATCGACACGAAGCTTGCGATTGAATTGTTGCTCTTGTTCGACAGCAGCAGCTAGCTCATCAATCGCAGAGACATCCCCGGACGCCGTAATGGACGAAGGCGAGTTCTCGCAAGCGACAATAGCTTGGCCTTTGGTCAAAGTCTTGAGCATGGGCCTGACATCATCTGGACCAGCGCCAATAGCCAGCATTGCTCCTTTGAGCTCTGGGTAACGTTCCTTGAGAGTGACGACGGCTTGTCCACGTTGGTAGGCCACGGCCATACCGTCTTCCAGTGACAATAGCCCCGCAGCATAAGCAGCTCCAATCTCGCCGCTGGAGTGTCCTGTGACTGCGACCGGTTGCACTCCCCAGGAATGGAAAAGGGCAGTCAATGCAATCTGTACTGCAGCGCATATCGGCTGACTGATATGGGCCTTATTCACTTGGGTCTTTCCGGCGTCTTTTTCAAGTTCTTCCATCAGGGAAAAGTCGGCCCCAAGTTTTTCGAGGGCCTCATCACAGGCTTTCATGGTTTTGGCGAAAACGGTTTGGGTATCCATGAGATCGCGACTCATGGTAGCCCACTGAGCACCCTGACCTGTGTACACGAAGGCAACCTTGGGATTCATCGCGGAACGAGCTGGCTTGGTATCCGAATTGTTGAGTGCAAGCGTCAGGTCATTGCCGACCGAGGCAACCATTGCAACTCTCCACAGAAGATGAGACCGCCGTTGGCCAAAAGTGTACGCCAAATTTCGAGGCTGTGACTTTTGGAAAACTTCGGGATGTTGCTCGAGGAAGATCGAAAGTTGGTTCATGGCTTTGTTTGCGGCAGCCTCATCGTTTCCAGAGAGAACGAACAGCTTCGGGCCAGTAGAGGTTTCTTTCATAAGGGACGACGGTAGAGGAAGAGGAGGGCGTGCCAGGACAGCGTGAGCGCTAGCTCCGCCAAAGCCGAAATTGTTGACACTGATAAGGAATTTTCCCGACGGCCAAGGTCGCTGCGCTGTGGGGACCTTCATATTCCACTCCGAGAGCTTGATCTTTTCGTTTGGCTTTTCAAAATTGATGTTCGGCAAAATGAAACCCTTCTCAAGCATCAAAGCGGCTTTGATAATGGACGCAACTCCACTGGCATTCTCCAAATGGCCAATGTTGCTTTTCACTGAACCCATGTAGAGTGGTTGTCTCGCAGTCCGAGTCTTACTTTCGAAGAATTTGTGGATAGCCTCCGCTTCAACAGGATCGCCAACTTTGGTTCCTGTGCCATGGGCTTCGACGAATCCACACATGTCGGGGTGCAAATTCGCTTGAGTGTAGACTTCGCGCATCAAGTCAACCTGCGCGTCACCATTGGGCATCTGCGAAGTCAGCATCAGCGTATAGGTGAGTATGGAAACAAGAACACTTACCGACATGCCAACGGTCTTTCCGTCTTGATTGACACCGGTGTTCATGATGATCGAGCGAATCTTGTCGTTGTCCTTCAAGGCCTGATCAAGAGGCTTAAGAAACAAAACGCCGCAGCCTTCGCCTCTCGAAAATCCCGAGACACCACGGTGATCAAACGCGTATGTCTTGCCTTGCTCAGAGAACAGCCTGTATGCGATTAGCTTGGGCAATACACCTAACGAGGGCGATCTCCTTACTTTGACATGGACATGGAGACGGTCAAATCTGGCATCAGATTCACATGCACCGCGCCAACGATTGCCGATTCTGACTCGCCAGATCTGATACTTTGGACCGCTGAATGAAGGGCGTAAACGCTGGAAGAACATGCCGTGTCGACCGTAAAGCTGGGTCCCCGCAGGTCAAAGTAATACGAGACGCGATTCGAATGTACGGCGTCGTGGTTTCCGGTAGAATCGAACATTGGAATGGTATGGAGATCCTGAAGGTGATTGAACTGGTAATCCGACTCATTGCCACCCATGAAAACTCCAATCTTCTTACCAACGATGTTCTCCTTTGGAACTCCAGAATTTTCTAGCGCCTCGTAGGTACATTCCATCAGTATCCTTTGCTGGGGGTCCATGGAAGCGGCCTCTTGTTGTGTGATGTTGAAAAACGGCGCATCAAACACGGACATGTCTTGATTCAAGAAGTAACCGCCAATGGTGTTCAAACAGCCCTTCTTCTCTGGATTTGGATGCCAGAATCCCTCCTTGTGGAAACGTGACCGTGGGATTTCACTCCAACCGCTTCGAGCTCGCGACATCAACCTCCAAAAATCTTCGAGGGTAGAAACATCGCCCGGCATCCGACAGGACATGCCCACGATCGCAATGGGCATGACAGCCGGCTGCCAGTCATCGGGGTAAAACGAATCCATAACGAACAAAGATGTTGAGGAATGGCTCTGCCGTGCCAAATCAATGCCAATGCAGGCGTACCTGAGCTTATAATGGCCAGCCTTAAGGACAAAAAGCTGGTTTCAGAGCGGTTGATGCCATGCATTTTACTCTGCAAGGTGGGAAGGATTCCATGCTGTTACTCTCCACCACGGCCACAGGCGAGCGCACAATCACTGTGAAACAGCAAAGGCTCAGCTAGTGCTCCAGAGAGCAATTCGATCCAACAACGAGGCCTGATGGCGGATGCTATGACCGCACAAGGCTGCGTCACGTCTCACATGTAGAGGTGAGGGATCACGATGGTGGATGCCTCTCAGGTACTGACGTGGGAGTGCCGAGCAGTGGTTGGGGTGTCGAAGGTATGTTGGCAGCGTCATATTGTGAACGAACAGGGTTACAAGAATAGACAGGGAGGGTGAAGGGCGAAGGCGACAGTTAAGTGTACGTACGGGTGACGGGGACCGAGGGCACGAAAAACTGCCGCCCGCCCGATCGCACAGTGGGAACAAGCTCTGGCCCGTGCTCCATCTCCGCAGTCGTTGCCGAGCCAGAGCGATCATCCTTCCCAGCTGAGGCTCGACCTGCCCTGACATTCACCACGACTGATTTACATCAGCTTTCGATTCATGGAGGTGCTCTCATTGACGGCATTGAGGTTGTTGCCCGGAGCATAAGCATCATGGCAGTCAAACCTGCACCCTGCAGTATCCGTAGCCCTCACTCGGCTGCCGGTGACGTCTCCTTCGCTCTGATGTCAATCTTTATTTGTTCGCAACGACCAATATATCACCTCAGGCAGGGTCGCCCGATGTCCACTGTCGAGCCGTCCTATGCGCCTCTCAGCGTTGCCTCTCAGCTGTCCGGTTCCGACCTGTTTCAAGAGATTGTGGGGTGTGCCTGTGGTGACAATCGATCAGCCGGGCAAGGTCCGCTGCGCCTGCCATGGCACCTCGGCGAGAGGAGACTTCTGCCCTTGAATATATCGTGTGTGTGTCTCCTACCATCCAGAGACATTGAAATCATCTGAGTCTCCAGGCTTGTCTCTTTGTGTATTTTGCAGCCACCGTTTGGGACTGCTCCACACTCCCTTCAAGTTGAACCAGTGTCATTCCTTGAGCTGCCATACTTCTTCTCGTTGTCTCTTCTTCAATCCTCTCCTTCAAGATGGTCAAATATTTGTGCCTTCCTGGGGCATATGGGAGTGCAAAGGTACGTTGACTCGACCGGCTTAATGGTACGAAATCAAACTAACTGGTTTCAGAACTTCCAAGTCCAACTCGGTGAGAGCCGATATGTTCAATGGCATAGCAATTCTTGCTAATGTTCGTCTCAGGGCCCTTTGCGGCGCAATGCAGCAGTGACGGCACCCTTTCGTATCACTGGACGCAGGGGAGCTACTCAGCTGTTCCCCCACCTGGTTACGAGGACTACTTTGGTCCTAGGCCTCTGTACCGTTTCATTGAGTACGATGGAGTGGAAGCTTTTGAGGATATCTTGGAAATCATCCGTAACTTCCCCGAAGGCCTGAACTCGGAAGATACTATGCGACGGCTTACGGGAGGCGATGTTGCCCCCACCGCATTCAAAAGTCTTCGCCGAACCATGGACGGGGTGTTCAAGATTCTCGATGAAGATCCGGAGATTGAAGGCATCCTCGGATACTCCGAAGGTGCCACCGTCGCTGCGACGATGATCTTCGAGGAAAAGCGGTTGTGGGAGCGCTATGGCCGTCCTCGAAAGTAAGGCACTCCAGTTCGTCAATGGTGCAGGGACTCACAACAAATTCATCCAGACTCAAGAGTGCCATTTTCTTTGCCGGCTGGCCACCCGTTGCAATTGATCAGAAAGATGTTCGTTGCGTCCTCGCCGACGAGTGCGATGACGTGCTCGACGTTCCAACTCTTCACGTAGGTCATTCTGTCCGGCTCCTTGACCTTTTTCTAACATTGCAGATTGTTGGTTGTGACGACCCTTACATCCACGGAGCTATGGCCTTGTTCAATGTCTGTGACGAAGACACTGCAGAGCTGTTCGATCATGGCAAAGGCCACACCGTTCCAAGAGACGCTCGCACTCTGAGGGAACTTGGAGACGCGGTGCAGCGCATGGTGAGTAAGACGACAGCGCTTGTGGAGGGCTTCGAAAATGCTCCTCCCACCGCAAGATTGTGAGGCTGCAGGCTACTTGGACCTTACCTAGAGGCGCGCCGGAGATGTTTGGAGCATCTTTCAAAAATGTTTTTACTTCAAGATTTTCTTCGCAACGAGCCATGATACTTCTTCTTCTCACAGTATATGTCGTGTGTTGCGCCCTGAAATACTCGCATATCTGTGCCTGGGATATGACTGCCTTCTCTAAAGGTGAATTGCTTCTTGAAAGGACAAAGCCCGCCCCTGTTTGATTTGTTATGGTCTCGGCGCTCAAGGTAACCGAATTCCTGGGTTTGACATGGTAAATCTAGGAATTGTGGCATAACCGCGAGTTGGAGGTAAGCGCCTGGGAACGTTCCAAGAATTGTTGCTGTTGTTCTGTTAACGAAACCTTGAACTTTCTAGCCAACAGATGTCGGAGCAGTTCCACGGAGAAAAGACTCGGCTGGTCTGATGACTTCGGGTGTACCTTACCACACAGTGATTGGGAAACATTACCACCTCTTGAAAATGCCGGCAAATAGCGGCCGCGACGATGCCAAGCTGAAGCAGATTACGTCAAGGAGTCAGCAACCTCACTCGACGTCAAAGTTGTCTTCAAACCCAGTAGACCACCGAGGATCACTGCAAATCGAGAATGTCACCGCAACGAAACCAGCAATACGGAGCCTGCAAAAAATTTGGAAGCCCTAATGGAGTAAACATGTCCATCGGAGCCGGTGGTTTCACAAGTAGAACGGAAAGTTCTTAAAGCACTTCAACATCGACAAGGTCTTTTCGCGCCTAGTTTTGCCTTTGTTAGAATGATCCTTGAAAGCCAAGGCTGGACTGGCAAACCGAGACTCTGGCGTGGCCTGCATCCCTGAGCTTCAATGGCGGCCGCTCAAACACGCAAAAGCCCCTGCATAACCATTACCTGGACACAGGAGCACACAACCGCAAGCTTGGTCGCTGGTTGCAGGTATCCGAAAATCATTAAAGCAACTTCGTCCGATTTTTCAGTTTTTGGAGACCTCCTCATATGGTAGTCGGTGAAAGTCAAGGCATTCTTAGCCCACCATGCTACCATAGACGCGGCACCATCGGTTAGTGTCACAGCGAATGTAGGAGGAGGAGTGGTGACGGACCAATACCTAGCGACGCTCACCTCGCCGACCCTGTCTTGCCATCTCGTTCCCGAAATCAGCAGCCAGATTCCTGTGCAATCACTTCGAATGTACCACGTTGCTGGACAACTCCCTGTCAAGTGTCTCGCCGCCCAGCCGTCTCCAGGGCCTGCCGTTCGCCCGTCTTGTCGTCTTGTCATCACAACTTGGCCATCGGAGCAATTACAGCAGGAGCTCACGTCGTCTGTACCATGTGAAAATAATGCTCCGTCTGACCTCAACGCGCCAGAAACCCAAGACCAAACATCCAGCTAAGCCGCGGCGAGCGAATATACGCTTGCGGCCACGTCACTCGTTCGCCGCGTGAAAGTGGCTGTTCGAAGCGAGTAGATTGCCTAGCTCTGCGACCGCTTCAGCGCGGTTTCTTCTTTCTCGGCTTTCTCGGCAAGCAGGACGATTGGGCACCGTCACCATATCTCGGGACAACGTAGCTCTATGGTGGGCACTCGAGCGTAGCCAGGACCGCGTTGCATGTGATGGCGTTGACGTCCTTCGTAAAATTCGATTGATCATCCGACTCGAGAATAATTCCAGCAACCCGCGAACAGAGACTCGAAAAGCTGATGAGGTGCCCGAATTTCCAAGTCTCGTTGGGTGCACAAAACGAATCCATCTCTTCGCTGACTTCTGATGGAGCGACTAATGTCGCTGTCTCACCAGTCTTTGCCTGTTACTAGTGTTTCTGCGACTGCTGGCTTTTACTCGCAACTCATCGCGACAATCTCGCTCGATGGAGTGGCTATGTGAGCAAGAGAAAGGACCAATAAATTCGCAACAGGAGTCCACGAACAACGATGAAGATGGTGGCATCCTGCGCGGTGCTAAAGGGCCCGCGTTAGTACCGCTCCAGAACAAGCAACAGTGATGTAAAGCTCCCAGACCCTTCTATCCCTTTTCTGTTTCAGGAACGGTGGCACTACTACACGCGGTAATTCTACCGAAGTGGCGCAAGGGCTTCCGTCAATCTCAATGACGGCCAGCAGTAAAGGTTTTTCACCTCTGCTAGAATGCATTCAGTAACCGACAATGTACTTCGCACGACTATTGCGCAAATGCTGGACTCTGCTTGGCCAATCAGCGTGCTCCAAGGACGGCACTCCAGGCAACAACACTCGGTATTCATCTATCGTGGCTGGGAGCTTTCCCAACGAGGAAACTTGTTCGCGGCGTCGGCAAGGCCCGCACGTGGAATTGTAGAGCCACGCGTCCAAGGCCTTGGGGCTGCATGATCTTGATGGGTCTTGTGCCCGCGGAGAAGTGCTTGTTACCTCATCGTGGGTTGCGTTGATTGGCCAAGGCAGATTTTGTGCTGATTGTTTGGCAGATGCCTTTGTAGAAAACCCTGGGTTTGGCAGGGATCTGCGTGGGCATAGCCGTGGATATCAAGGATGAGAAAGACGAGGTGCGGGGTCCTTCTTTGGTGGCCCTACTCAGTGCATGATCAAGCCGTGTATAAAGATTGATGGAAGTCAGTGCATCCAGGTCAGGCATTAAGGAATCCAGACCGCCTCCTCACAACAAAAGCTCCATCGAATTTCTTTTCCTCCGTTACGAACGCTTTTAAAACTCCTCAAAATGGTCAAGAACCTCTCTCTGGTAGCCCTCCTCGCGGCTCTCGCTGCCGGCAGCCCAATTCAACATGAAGCGCGTCAGTTCCCGGGCGTTGGTCTCAAAGTCGACCGGGACGGAAATGTCGACCTCCGCCCTCAAAGCGGTGTTGATGTGAATGTGGACCAACAAAAAGATGGCGGAAGAGGCGCCAACGTGGGTGTCAACAGGGAAGGAGTTCAGGTTGGCCGTCCTGAGAAGCGCGACCCTCAGTTTCCAGGTGTCGCTTTGAATGTCGACAGGGGTGGAAACGTTGATCTCCGGCCTCAAAGCGGCGTCGACGTGAATGTCGACCAACAAAAGGATGGTGGAAGAGGCGCCAACGTCGGCGTTAACCGGGAGGGTGTTCAAGTTGGTCGTCCAGGTGAGAAGCGTGCCTTGGACGGCATCGAACGCCCTGTTTATGGTGGCGGAGCCTGATGGTAAGTCAACAAGGCATCTCGTACCTTTTAAGTCCGTTCCAAAGCTGGCCAAGATACTGACTAGATCGCAAGTTCCCTCCGGACCTCCTCTGGCTTTCTTTTCAGGAGTAATTCGGGATTAAAGCTGGAACGCGACTCGGGCAGGATCTTTGTCAACCTTGTGTAATGAACCCATCTTCCTTTCTCTGTTGACGAGGACCAAGACAGTGTACTGTTCTTCGCCATCACCTTCTTTGCTTCGAAGGAAACATGCAGGACCTTGTAATTAGCTGGGACATATCAGCCCCTTATTCAACCCCTATTTTTCTCATACTTCCATCACTTTCAAGTCGCGAGAGGATCATCTGGTCGAACTCTTAGCTCGAGTCGACGCAAGCGCGCGCGCGTCCACTGCTGAGTGGTATCGGCCAGGCTCTCGCCTCTCCGTCCAAGCTCTCATCCCCTTTGAGTTTGGGTCAACATTCAGCACACATCACTTCCGTCTTTTCGACGAAGTTCAAACAAGCACATGGCGCAAACCTCAGCGAGGGGAAACCCACCTTCGCAAGAGCTTAGCCAACCTCAATAACACCTCGCTACCGCTCTAGCGATTCACCCACCCGTTCTTGCTCCCAGCTGTCATCGTCGCCAAGAACCCTCCTAGAAGGGAAAAAATCGCCCGCACCCAGCCACATCCGCGGAGAAGTCGTGTCTACACATAATAAAAACCAGGGGCTCGTTCTAAAATACTCAGACGACGGGCCGCATGCATTCGAACCGGGGAGACATGTGGAGGTTGTGGTCAAAAATTGGGTTCGGGTCGCTCGGAGCGCTCTCGAGAAAACACGAGATATGATAATTCGACGACTCATGCCCGGCTGGGCAGGGACTGGAAAAGCTTCTTCCAACGTGTGATCTTGGCTGATGAGAGCGACCGGTACATCTCATGTGTGTCAAATGTTTCGCTTCTCGAGGTCGAGATGTTGAGGTGCGACGTCTTGACCACGCGAGGCTTGGGGCTTCGCTGGCGAAACTCATGTGCATAAGCTGTGTCGAGCCCATGCGTCCCATCCATCCAACAGTGTCAACAATTGAATGAGACGCTGCAGCCTCTTCACCAAGTCGAACCCCAAAAGCTTGAGGGGCAGCGCCCCAATGATGCACCGAAGAGACGCGGGGGTCTCCACTTTACCCCAGCGATCAGCAATGGGGTGACGGAAAATATGCAGCAATCCGACAGGTTTCCGCAGACCCTGTACTCGAATGATGACCCCAAAGTCAGCAGCTGTGGAAGCAATGGGGGACTGGACGTCTCCTCCGTACACCCAACAGCGTCCAAAATGCCCAAGCCGATTGTCCTCCATCTCGGCAGCGATATCAAGTACAACCATAACTACTTTGAGAAGGAGCTGCAGTCGCGCTTCGAGGTAGTCAAAAACGAGGATCTAGACAGGGCGTCATTCATGCAAGCCCTGCGGGACAAGAAGCGCGTTTCTGCTCCCAACCACTACCACCTCAATGCGGCGGCAGCTAACACCAGCGCAGATATGGCGACTTCAGCGCCATCTTCCGCCCCGACTTCCACAGCGGCGGAGAAATGGGACAGTGGGATGACGAACTTATCGCGCTCCTCCCACGCTCTGTTCGCATCTTTGCGTCCGCAGGCGCAGGCTTCAACTGGGCCGACGTCGATGCACTGGGTCGCCGTGGGATCTGGTACGCCAATGGAGCAGGCGCGTCGGACGAGGCCGTCTCTGATACGGCACTGTTCATGATCCTGAGTGTATTTCGCAACTTTGCGCGCGCCCAGCTGGCGGCGCGCACGGCGGACCCGAAGGTCTTTGAGGAGACGCATGCTGTGTTGGCGACCGTCTCGCATAACCCCCGCGGACATATTCTGGGGATCGTCGGGCTAGGAAGCATCAGTAAGAAGCTGGCGATCAAGGCGCGGTTGGGGCTGGGAATGGAGGTGCACTACTTTGACATTGTGCGCGCGGATGTGGAGGAGGAGGAGAGATTGGGCGTCACGTACCACGATACTTTGGAGAGTCTGTTGAGTGTCTCTGACTGCGTCACGCTGCATACGCCGCTGAACAAGAACACGGAAGACCTGATCGACGAGAAGGCTTTCCAGCAGATGAAGCCTGGCGGCCGGCTGGTCAATACGGCGAGGGGCAAGATCCTCGAAGAAAAGGCGCTGATTGCTGCGTTGCAGTCTAGCCGTCTCGTAGCTGCGGGCTTGGACGTCCACTATCACGAGCCGCAAGTCTCCCGGGAACTGGCTGCTATGGACAATGTCACGCCGACGACGCATATTGGTGGTGGAGCGCTGGACACGCGCATCAATTTCGAGCTGAATGCCATGAAGAACATTGTCGCGGTTGTTGGTCCTGGCGGCGAGTTTGCGGGTGACCCATTGACACCCGTTAACAGCAAGGCATTTGCGGAAGCCATGGCGTCTTCAGCGAGTTGATGGTTGCTGATTTAGACCTTGGCTCGTTTAAGGAGGCTTCTTGAATAGCACAGAGAGGGACACCGCGTGAAAATGATAGTCGACATAATCATCCTTCATCAAAAGTCAGTCTCAAATTCGTAAACCCCAGGAAACTCACCGAAGTCGCAGTGCCATGCTGCTCCAATCAACAAGCCTGTCCCCACCTTTCGGCACAGCTCCTGCATTGAGAGCTGTGGAGAAACCCTGCAGAGCGCTCATCCACGAGTTTTCCAGGCCCGTCGGGAAAGCGTGGCGTGAGACGCAGAGCAAGAGACAACGCGCCTCTCCTCAAATGTGCCGTCAATTCTAGACCACCGCACGCATCCATCTTACCTTCGTAAATCACCCCCACCATGACGACCAACCCCATCTTCAGCTCCGAAATCGCCCCGAAAGAGCAACCCCTGCCTCAAGGCGTATACTGCCCAGTCATAACCCTTTACGCGCCAACAGCGCCACAAGAAGTCGATCTCGATGCCACTTACACGGACGCACAGTACTTGGTGCGAGCAGGGCAGCACGGGCTCGTGTATCTAGGGACGAACGGCGAACTTGCTCTGCTGACACGGAGCGAGCGGGTCGCCATTGTTGCGACAGCGCGGCGCGCGGTGTCTGATCTGGGGCTCCCAAAATACCCGCTCGTGGCGGGTGTGTCGGCGCCGAGCACCAAGGAGACGATTGAGTGCGCGGTCGAGGCAGTGGAGGCTGGCGCCAGTTTTGCGTTGTTGCTGCCCCCAAGCTATTGGGCCAAGAGCGTTACTGAGGAGGCATTGTTGGCGTATTATCGCGATGTGGCGAGCGCGAGTCCAATGCCGGTTGTCATTTACAACGTGAGTCCGGGCAAACACAAGCTGATGTTGCGAATGTGCTAAATTTTGCGGCACGGCTGCTCTAGTTTCCAGGTGTGACCGGCGGTATCGATCTGAATTCAGACCAACTGGCGGCACTGGCAGAGCATCCCAATATTGTCGGCGTCAAACTCACGTGCGGCAACGTGGGCAAGGTGGTGCGTCTTACGAGCAAGTTCGCGCCCGACCAGTTCCGCGTCTTTGGGGGCGCGTCCGACTACCTGGTCCCAACTCTTGAGGCAGGCGGCTGCGGCTGCGTCACTGGCCTCGCCAACGTCTTTCCCAGGTCCACCGCAACGATTTATGATCTTTGGAAGAAGGGCGATGTGGAGGAGGCCAAGAGGTTGCAGCAGGTCGTTGCTAATGCCGAGTGGGCGTGCAAGAAGACGCTGGCGGCGACAAAGTTTGCCGCGTGGTGGTTTTTTGGGAGGAAGATTGGTCTGGATGAGCGTTTGGCGTTTGCGCCGCGGAATCCCTACTTGGAGGCGGACTCGAAACTGCAGGCTTGGACGATTGATACAATGAAGGTTCTGGAAGAGTGGGAAGACAAGCCGCTTTTAAAGGAGATATCTTGAGATCAGGCACTGTAGATTGATCTGTTGAGCGTTTCGGGCATTCGTGGACATGTTCAGGGATCATTCTGGCGAAGTGGAATACTCGTATCTGGAGTGTTAGCGCTGGAGTCCTTCCAAATTGAAAAAGAGGAGGCTCTGGACTTGCCTGGTTCCAACACCCCATGTAAACGCCACTGCTGCTCAGCAATCATCAGTGTCAAGCAAGTCACGCATGGCAAGCCTAGAGTCAGCAAGCAAGATTTTCTGGTCTATTATCCATCGGTCCTATCAATCATCGCATCCCTCGGTCGAAAGCCATGATACCGTTCCTGAAGCAAGATGAATGGATCATCTGTCCAATGCAATCCCCAAAGCAAGATCGGCAGCTACTCTGCTCGATTCAACTCCCGGAAGCAAAGTCTGCAGCCTCCCTGTCAATTTGCCTCCCAGTGCAAGTCCCATGCTGTCAGTGAACGCCTGTTTTGTTGAATCAAAGTCATTAGGGTAGAAGAAGGGGTGAAGCTCAAAAGTCCATCGCCTATGCAAAGCCCATGGATGCCGTGAGGATGCAAGTTGACTGCTGTGCCCATATCGTACATTCCAAACTCCAGCATTGAGGCGCTGGCTTCAGTTACCACCAATTTCCGGGGACAGAAGCTCCCTGGCCTGATTTAGATCGCGCAGTGGAGTTACCGTTCGGCTTCGGCTTCGGCTTCGGCACGTAAGTCTGAACACTGATCATGCGGTCATGCAAGACTGCGTTGTTCCCAGCAGACCGGGCGTGCTGAGCATCGGCAGCGGTTGCGAACGTGACGATAGCAGAGCCCCTAGAGGCACCAGCCTTGTGCTTGAGCATGAGCACGTCCGTGACGTTGCCAAAATCGTGGAAGAAGTTAACGATATCGCCATCGGTGGCTCGCAACGACAAGTTGCCGACAAAGACCTTTCGTTGAGAGATCGGGGTGGAACCTCCAGATGTCGTGTTGGGAGCTGATCGGTCAAACGGAGAGCCACTGTTGGATGATTCTGCTTGGGCCAATGCATCAAAGGTTCCAGTCGAGTCGTCCTCGCCATCACTGCTCCAGCCCTCCGCCTCGTCTTGAACACGAGCAACAGTTTCAGCCAAAGCATCTGAAAGCCGTCTGTCGTGTGTCTTCTTCCTTTCCTCTGCAAGTTCCTTGGTACCGCGGGAGGCAGCTTCTTGCACGCAGATTGCAAGCAGAGCTTGCATTGTGTACACTGCATCGTTTCCGCCGTTGTGAAGACGCCAGCCGATGATGTCACAATCACACAGAATCCTGGCGAGTGAAGTTCCCTGAGTGTCGCGCTTCCAGTGTTGATGCAGTTGCTTGGTATCGAGCTTGTCGATCAAGTTGCTCAGGTTCAGCGGATTGTATCCCAACTTCTGCAGGAACCTAATGTCGCCATCTGGATCATGGCCGACGAAAATTATGTTGCGCTTCTCTTCCTCATCCCAGTCAGAAGCTTTTGCATCAGCCGACCATTGCGCTTGAGCCTGTTCGGGCGTGAGGTCGGCCGAAAAGGGCGGGCGGAAGCAAGCTGCGACCACCCTGGGCGCCTGGTTAAGACGGACGAACTCGCTCTCGCCAAACACAAATCCCTCCGGACAGCCGTCAACGTGCCGATAGTTGACGAGGTGAGCATGTTCGTCAATGCGGTAATGGCGGGCGCGGATCAGGTCGTACCAATTCTCAGCATTTTTTCCGGGAGGCTTGTTGATGATATCCTGGACATCGAGCGTCGCAACTCCGACTTCGGTGATTTTGGAGTTGTCCATCTCATAGGCTTCGACGTCGACACTGACGAAAACGACATTCTTTTCGAATGGATACGGCGACACTTCGTCGACGTTGATCGGGGGATGCTTGGACGCATTTGCACCTTCGGCAGGAGAAGGATTGGATTTGGAGGGGCCTGGATGCAATTAGCGACTGGAGAGCGATTTCAAAGCGAAGATGTTATGCTTACTTGGAGAGCCAGGACGCACACCGAGGTAGCGCTGCGTCCTTCTGAATGAGCGTCCCCAATTGTGCTGCGCGAGAACACGATTTTCCTTGCGCCTGGCCTTGTTTGCCTTGTTCTTGGCCTTGTTGAGTTCGAGGGATTCTTCAATCATCTCCTTGAATGCTTCAAGAGTTGGCATGTCCGGCAGGGATCTCCTCAGGGTGCCAATGCCATTGTAGGACACGGGAGGGACCGTGCGCTCCATCTCGCTGTATTCGTCGCGAGAAGCGGAAAACCCAAGATAGCGCGGCGTAAGGCCTGGATGAGGAATGTCGATGATGAATCCGCAGTCGCGGTAGTAGTCGGTTAGTTGAAAGTCAAGGTTTCGAACTTTGGAGTTGATTTGACGAATCAATTCCTGGAATTGGGTAAGTGTGATGAGAATCAGCGGTTTACCTCCGACTTGAGGTTCTGAGTAGATGTAGAATCTGTGAGGTTGTCAGCACTTGATCTATTCCGTGAGAAGATTGAGAGGAAGCATACAAATCCCAGCCACGGTTCCAGAATTGGTTACGGTCGAAAAACTTCTTGGCTACCTTTTCGGAAAAGTCCCTACTGAGGAACTTGTAAGGGAACTTGCTGGCAAGCGAGATGTAGATGTAGGACTCTCCGTCGGGGCCGTAATCGCCACAGCGCAAGTCCAGACGCTGCTCCGGTACGGGCGGCAGGGAGAAAGCTTCAGGCTCTGACTCAGAGTCTGACGAGATAGAGGAGGGTTGGTGGGGGGTAGATTCGTCGGCTACCGCAGCAGTGGTAGAGTTAATATGGGTCTCTGGCTGTGAGATGCTTGAAGTCACAAGAGTTTCTTCAGCAGGCTCCTCAACAGCAGTCGTGGGTGGTGTTGCCTTGGACGGCTTGTCAGGAAGCGCTTGAGCTTCAACTTCGAGCAGCTCAAACAGGCTCTCGAGCAAAGCTTCTTTTGATGACACGGGCATGGCCATTGAGTACGTGTCGAGTTTTATGCTGCGTGACACGTAGGCTCAGATGCCATGTAGGTCAATGTCCCGCGCGTGACTGCCCTGTGTCGCTTCTGACAATGGCCGCAGTAGGAAACACCAGCACGTGGTGAGAGAAGCAGGCAGGTGATTGACGTAAGAGAAGCAGACAGGATATCTGATGAGTCCAGAAGAGAAAGGGCGGACAGACGCGCAGTGGCAGAATTGAAGAATCGGACTTGCCTCGGGTGGTGATCTGGGATGGGACGCAGAGGTAGTGAGATGGCGGTGGCCTCTGGCTGGATTTCGAGATATTGTGGTCCGGAGAGGAAGGGAGCGTGGGATGGTGTTGTGGGCAGTGGTGTTGATGACTGAGTTGCAGCAGGAGAAAGGAATCTCGGCTCAGAATTGAATGAGAGAGGTTGAGAGCAGAGGAAGATGATGTCTAAATGCATTCACAAGGGCAGAAAGTGGAGATTCTCCATCCATCGGGCCGCCCTCTCTGCACTCCTACCGGTAGCAGCAATGCGGTTGGTGATGGACGCGAACGCGAAGTCAAGTGCCCTGCCTGCCCCATTTGGGTCTACCGCGCCATCCGGCCGCATTTCACCCGGCCCGCGCGCGACGCCGGCCGTGAACTTCCATGTCATCACACTACCTTTCACTCACTTCACTCCCATTCAGCTGTCCTTGAGCTGCCAGAAGCTCTCCTCGCATCCGGACCTCGACTTTTCGGCGACCAATCCGTGCCACACTATGTGATCATGGCCGAGGCTGACCTGGCAGACGCGCCAGCCGACACGGCTAGCTCCCAACAACAGGCCCAGTCGCATCCTGATGCGCAAGCGACTGTCACCGATTTCCTCGACTACACCGAATTCTATCCCTCGGACCTCATTCGCTCCATGGCCCTGATAGAGAAGCTCGACAAGCACTACCACAAAGCCGCTGCGCGAGTCCACAACCTGACCACTCTCTATGGCAAGCTTCCTACATTGCCTACCGCCGAGCGGCCGGACCCAACAACATTGCGAAGACAAATTTCAGAAGCTCTCAATGAGGCCGAGCGCGCGAGGGAGTCATCCTTTGCCGAGGCGGCCCGTCTGTACGAGAATACTGAGCGTCATGCTACCAGACTAGTTACAATCAAAAAGAAGCTCCAAGCCCTACCGGAACCCCCCTCGCGCGATCCTACTCCAGCACCTGCTCCGTCTCCTCAAATGTCACGAACACGAAAGCAGGAGAACGACCGGACGCCTCGGATAATGCTGCACATGGACGTCCCCCGGGCTCGGCCCACGTCCACCGCGCGTGTTCAAAAGCACCGGGAGAGGAAACGCAAGCGCGCTCAACAGGCTGCGTTAGGTGTGGTTCCTGGCCAAGTACTGCCCGACCGAGGCGACACAGGCTCCCCGCAACCAAGCAATGTCTCGGATTCGGATGAGGAGCGTTCCATTTCTCCCTCGGAGGCTCGTCTCAACCAGACCGACGCAGCAGGAGGCATCATTACCGACAAGGCGGGAATCAAGCAGCCAAAAATCAAAGGTCCGAAACTCAAAGGCCCCAAGCCTCTACGCGAGCCACGCCCTCCGGGAATGGGGACAAATGTTCACAGCCAAATTGCAGGTATCTCCACAAGCAACGCTCTCGCGCAGTTGACTCCGCCGCCGCCCGATGCGAGACCCGGTACCAGACATGCCCCCTGGCATAAACTCACCGAATACGAAATGGCCGTCCTCCGTAAAACGATGAAGAAGAATGCTATTTGGCAGCCGAGCGATACAATGATACGGCGGGAGCTCTCCAGCAAAGGCCGCGGATGGGAGAATTACAAAAAGGCCAAGGAGCACGCAGAGAAGACGGGAGAACCCTTCATAGATGAGTCACCCATGGACCCCAACAAGGAAGTCCTCGACCCCGGTGAGACGAGCTTCAAGCCGCTCGGCAAGGAAGACAACAACTTGATCAACCGTGGTATGAAGCTAAACGAAATGAAGAAGCTCAAACGAGAGGCTACACTCAGAGAGCAGGCGGCCCGCGATGCCATGGAGATTGAAGACGCAAGTCGTCGCGTGGCAGACGCGGGTGCCGTCATCAAGAACCTATTTGACGGGCCTGCACCAACGCCAATTGCAGTATCGAAGGACAAGGCGCGCCCTCCGCGGAAGAGGAAAAGAGACTCGACTCCTGACATCACCAAGGTCAATGGCAAGGAAGATGCGGTGCAACCGCCTGACACTGCGTCTCGTCCTCCAGGGCCAAAGAAGATCAGGCTGGCACCCCCAGCACCTCCAAAAAGCAACGAAAACTCGGCAGCCCCTTCGCCCGTTACCGCTCAGCCTGAAGAAGCTCCCGAGGCTCCAAAAACCTCGACTTCACAAGTGCCTCATGCTCAACCAGGTCCCAGTACCTCGAGAGCACCAAGTGTTGCCTCCGTGCGCAACGCATCTCCCGCACTTCCGTCACCAGTGGATTCAAATGTTCCACCCAACCCACCGAATCCACCGCCAAACGCTACCGCTGCGGCCTCCCGTTCTCGACGTGCCTCGACTGCCCCGCAATCTGCCTTGTCGAACTCAGGGGATGGTACTGCTGCTCCTCCAGCTGAACTCCACCGTGCAACAAGTCGGGCAATGAGTCCAGCCGTGCCTGCAAACACGTCGCAAACGCTCCCGCGGACAAGGAATGGCACCTCAGCCAAGGCAGCCTCTGAAGAAGCTCCCGTTAAGCGCGAATTGCGAGAACTTCGCGACGTGCGACGTGCCAGCAATGTCAGTTTGCCATCGCCAGCGGAGCACCAGGCAACCGCGCCTGTTGCGACATCTGCTCCTACAGGGACTCGCACGTCTGGGAGGCGCAGCAAAAGGCCGGCGCCGGGCCCCATCACTGGCGAAGGCCTTGGGAAGAACAAGGTCGTGGTGGGCAAAAGGACGGCGGCTCCCAAGAAGAAGGGCAGCAAGAAGTCAGAAGAGAAGAATGATGGCGCGCAGGGAGCCAACCAACATGGTGACGATTGGGCCGAAGACATTGATCCCAATGAGGAGCGATACTGCATCTGTGGAGACGTTAGTTACGGGGTCATGATTGCCTGTGAGAATGAGGAGAATGTAAGCCCCGATCTTTTCCGCAAATTCTTTCCACGACCTCTACTTCACCAGCACCCCCTGTTAGCCCTGTCCAGCATGGCAACACGACTAACGCCCCTCTCAGTGTGAAAAAGAGTGGTTCCACTTGCCCTGCGTGGGCCTGGCCGACATTCCGAAACGTCGCGAGAAGTGGTACTGTCCAGACTGCCGCACGATGCTCAAAATTGACGAAAAGGGCAATCCAGTCGACGTTGCTGGTGGTGGTGGTGCTGGGCGGCGATGATGATGACGATCACATCTAATTCTTTGACTTTTAGCTCTGTTTCTGGTTGTTCTGGGATGCAAAGGAGATTCTGTGCCAGGCGTCATGGTGGTTCTGCCTACTTGATGGGTATGGGCCTTTGCTTGAGGCCGTGTTGTTCGTATTGATACCTCGTCTTTCTTCTTCTTTCGATTCGGATCGGACCCCGCTGTCCCGATTCTCTTCTCTTCTTCTTGCCTCTGGTGGTGGAGGCTTTGCGGCTCGATGAGCGCAGATGAACGTGCCTGGCCTGGGGTCATAGTGGACAGCCAGGAGTCGAAACTTTGCATTCTATAACATCACCTCTCTCCAAAGGGGCATCATGGGGTATATAAGAATCAACACTTTTCGAAAGAGACGGCAACCCTTGCAGCGGCGGCCAGTCTGTTAAGCCAACAATGACCTGTGCAGTCTTTCTTTTCTCCTTTCTCTCCGTCACCCAGCACCGCCCGCCTTGTCGAGTCCTCCACATCCGTCCGTCCGACCAAGGCTTGGCCACAAACCTTGGACCGTCCATCCGTCCGTCATTTTGTCCACCTACCCATCTTCCCTCCCTCACTCCCTTCAGTCTAAGTACAGTACGCATCTATCAACCGACCTGTCTGTCTGCCTGTCCAAGTCTGTCCAACTCCTGCCCCACACGCGTAGCATAGCCGCTCGAAACGCAGCCGTCTCAGGACGGCGGGCGGATGGGTGGCCGCGTGCGTTTCACGTTCTGTTTGCCGAACCAAGCGAGGAAGCCAGCGAGAGCCCAGCCCAGCCCAGTTCTGAACTCACTCTCTCGTTTCTCGCCTGCCGCCCGCCGTCTTTTGCTCACCATTATTACAGATGGCCTGCATGCTTGCGAGCCTGTGCGCGATGTGGGTTTGTGCATCGCCGTCTGTAGTGTGGTGGGTGGTCTTGGCTGGGGGTTGGAGAGAGAGAGAGAGAGAGAGAGAGAGAGAGAGAGAGAGAGAGAGAGAGGGGAGGGAGAAGATCAGGGGTGGATCACATTGCTGCTGAGGCTGGGTCGCGCGGTTTACGAGTGCGGAATGGGCACGGCATGGGCACTTTTGCTGTGCGTCTTGCCTGTCTGTCTGTCTGTCTATCTATCTGTCTGTTTCTGCTTGAGAGAGGAGGTTGGTGAGGAGGTTGGTTTGCGTGCGTGCGTGCGTACATGCATGGCGGTACATATATACCGGGCAGCAGCGAAGAGACGACACTGTCGGTGATGAAATAGCAAGCGTGATACTGCACCCACCTCCTTTGATCTATCCAATCAAAATGCATTCACATGTCCGCAATTAGCTGCGCGTCGTCGCAAGTCATGTAGTGCCAGGCAGGCAGGCACAAGCTTTCTAAATTAGTTCCCATAGCAATAATAATAGCAGAGCCAAGCCAGGCCAAAGCAACAGCAATAGCAACAACAACCGCGCACTATTGCCTGCTTGCCTTGCTTCTGACGGTAGATAGACAGGGTCGCGGACAAGGATAGGTTGCCTATGGACCTACACACTTACCCACGTACCCACGTACCTATAGCAGCACGTTCGGTGCGGCTCTGCTGCTGCTGCTGCCTGTCCGTTCGTTCGTCTGCCGCACTCGACCAGACAGACGGCTGGGCGGAGGTGGGTAGTAGAGTGCAGAGACAGACAGGCACGCAGACGGACGGGCGGATGGATAGACGGGGGAAGAGCATATATGTCTAGGGTTCACGTGCAATGGTACATAGAGAGGTTGGGTCGGGTTGGGTCGGTGTTGGGTTGGTTGATGTAGGGAGAGCGAAAGCAGGGCAGGCTGGCTAGATCGTTAGCTGGCTGGTTGGACGATGGACACCCAGATGGACTACGACGCACGTGAGGCGCTATTCTATTGTTGAGCAGCGCCAACAACAGGACTCTCAAGTCGTGAGAGACCTCGGCGCAGCGTCTGTCAAAACGCTGACACGGCCAGTTCACAAGCAAAGGGAAACAGATCAAGCACCAAAACATCGTCCGTCTTCACGTGTCAATTTACAAATTCGATTGCTTCTTTCATGTGTGCCAGGCACCCTGTTGACTTCAGTTCGGCGTCTGTACCCTTCCTAGCCCCCCTCTGCCCCATGTGCCAAACTGTCACTACCCACTTAACCATTGCGATTAACTGTGAGTGGATGCAACCAGCAGCGCCAGCCAGCGGGAAAAGCAAGACGCCGATTGAGCGCTTGAAGGTGGGTGGGGCAGGCAGCCGCCATTTTGTGAAAAAAGACATCAACCAGCGCTCGGAAAGAGAAAAAAAAGAAAAACTGGCAAATTGAACAAAACCCTTTGTCAATGTTCCCACTGATAATGGGGAGAAATGAAGGAAGCGGAAAACGCGGGAAAGAAACAGGCCAAGCCAAACAAGGTAAGGTGAAGTGATCTGTGGCACCCGAGATTGTTAAAAGACGCCAGACTAGGTACCAAGAGGAGAGGGGAGGCGAACCAGGAACGAAGGAAAGAGGAGGATGCCAAGAAAGGAGAGGTCGTCTTCACATTCGACAACGACGTGAGGGAAGATGAGTCGATAGTCCCGGGCCCGTCGTGTCTGGTGGGAAAAATCGTTGCCACATTCTCCCAATCGTTGTTGGTTGCCAGCATGCTCACGCCGCAGGGAGGGCAGCCAGCCAATCCAGGCCACCCAACACAGCCACGGCAAACCGCGCGTGTATTATTGGCGGCAGCAGCAGCGGCACGGCTGCGTGGAATGTCTGATGCACAACACCACGCTCGCATGGGTGGTCCAGGCCAGTTCATCTGAGCCGCCCCATTCACCCGCTCCATCGCTCATGGCATCCCGTCTGTCAATCCATTCATTCCGAGATCCGATTTTTAAAAAAGGAAAAAAACACAAAGCCAACCGGTTGGGCAACGTTCGAAACCAATCAGGCCTACGAGTCCACACACATTCCTCGAGCCTGCGGGCGACGTCGACGATGACGAAAAGGGAAGGGAAAAAGTCTAAGAAGAGCTTGGCCGAAGCCAAGTTTGTCGGGACGACCGACCCCGCGGTCGAAGACTTGGGGCTTGTCAGAGGGCCACATGGAGTTTAGGCGGAGACGCGGGAATGGGTTTGCCTGCGGCGAAACCGGTAACAGTTGCAGGTCTCGAAGATGTGGCCGCGATAATGCCTTTGCCGCCGCCGCCGCCGCCGCCGCCGCCACCGCCCGGGTGAGGGTGAGAGAAGAGGATGTGGCGCCGAAAGACTCGTAGTCTTGATAATCATTTGCAGTTAGTCGAAAATTCCGCCACTGTTCTTAATGCACGAGACCAGCAACTTCGAAATAGAATCGCTTTTGGAAAGTGTCGCGCGTGGAAAGTTTTTTGGGGGGCCATTAATTGACAGGAGGTGCTTGCAATGGCAGAGCGCAATGTAAGAGTCGTGTAGTCTCTTGAAATGAAATTTGCTGCAGCATACATGTCGAATCGCAAGCTCGAGTGCTGGTCAAACCACAATGCGCAGTTGCTTACGAAGGTCTGCGATCTGCTGGCCTAGGTCGTCTAGGCCCACCCTTGAGCGACTTCATGCGGGTCAAGAAACCCCCGCCAGTCGACTTTTGTTCGCCGTCAGGGCTGTTGCTACCGTTAGTGGCGGGCAGGTCGTAGGCGCGCTGACCGGGCGAGCTCGGGGCGCGGCCGCGGCCGGCGGTGGGCCTTGGTTGCTCGGCAATCTTGACCGTGTTGCCCTTCTTCTCGTATGCGTCGTCATAGTCGTCAAAAAAGGGGTTCCGTTCGTTCCTACTACCGCTGGCGCTGTGGGTGCGTCCATCAGGGGTGACCTGGCCGTTGGCGACGGGCGGTGGTGGCGGAGGCCGGCGGAATTCGTCACCGTTGGGGGAGGGCATGTTGCGAGCAGCCATGTAGTCACGTCGAGGCTGCGAGATGCCCCGGATGCGCTGCGCCAGCGACTTGGAACGCTTCAAGCCGCCGCCGTTGGTCATCGTTTGCTCATTCTCCGACTGCCGTCTCTCCAGATCCCTCTTGCTAGCAGGGGCGCCTTCCAAAAAGGTGCTGGTGCCAAGACCATTGGACTCGTCGCCATGGATGAATTCAATGTTGGCCTTGGGGTTGTACCAGCCGCTGGCGCCGGGGACGGCTTGCTTGGGAGGCTCAGCGGCGGCTATCTTGGCGGCAGCAGAAAAGTCGGAAAATCCCTCAGAGCCGCGGCCGTGGAACTGGTCAAGATTCATCTTGCTGTTGACTGGGCCAGCACCACCCATGACGTTGTTGGCAGAGCCTTCGGGGAAGGCCTGCATCGGGGCGTTGCGATCTCTTCCGCGATTGCGATGGGGGTTGCAGGCGTCAAACGGCCCGTCGTGGTGGAACACTAGAGTCGCGGCCGGTCAATGGCTAGCACCAATTACGTGAGGAAGATGCGACACTTACTGCTTGGGCCGTAAATGCCTGAAACGTCAAGCTTATCGATAATGTCGAGACCTTTGGGCTTCTTCACTCGGGGGTCTTTGCTGCGTTCGATGCGCTCGCGCTCGCTGCGTTCCTTGCGCTCACTGCGTTCGGCATCGCGCTCGCGCCTTTCCCTAGCTCTCCTCTCCCTTCTCCGTCGCTCGTCGTCGACGTCGCGCCTATCCATGACCGACGACTCGGAGTTGCGGCGTGGGCGTCTTGGGGCGGCGTTGCGATCAGGGCTGGCAAAGATGTCGAGCTCCTCGCGGGGGGGAGCAGGGCGGCGTCCAGGAGGGGGTCTGGAGGCACTGGGGCGGCGACCTTCTGTCTCGGCGGGGCCACGCGGGGGGCGACTGGATGGCGTCGTGCCAGACCGGTGAATGCCGGGACGACCTATCATGCGTTAATTGACGGTCTTGGGAGGTCAGGCGACATGTTGACTTACCAGCGGCGGCGGCAGCCTTTTCGGCGTCCTCCTTGAGCTTCAGCTCATTCTATAGGGCGGGGTAATTAGCAAACAGTTCTTGATCGAAGGGTGAAGCGACGCATGGCGGTACCATGATGTGAGCCAAGAGTGTTTAATTCGGCTGCGATGGACGCGACAAAAAAGGCGAGGTGTTCTTAGTGGGGCGAGCGAGAGCGCGCGCGAGGGTTGCACAGCGCATGGGAGGAGGTTTTGTAGAAGGGGTAAAGAACGTACAAAGAGCTGTTCGGCGCGCTCGAGGTAGGCTTGTTGCTTCTCCTCCTGAGCAGTGGGCATCCTGATGAAGGCGGACGAGCGCTGAGGTTCGAGCGAGGGCGGGAGATGAGAGTTGACGTAGGAGGACTGTGGTCGCTGGAGGTGGAGCGTATCTTGCTCAGCCAGCGACAGAAAGGGGTTGCGCGACTGAGGGCGCGGAGCGTTTGTGCGAGGCGTGGACAGAGCCGGCGATGGCTGGGGCGAGGCGTGGTTGCGGAAAGGGTTGTTGGAGGAGAGGTTGAAGGTTAAGGCGGGAGAGGGCGTCCGGTGTTCTAGTAGAGTGGCAATCGTAATCAGGACAAGGATGTTGCGCAAGGGGACGGGATGAAACACATGGTGTGGGCGGCAGCTCACCTCCTGGGACAACAGACATGATTGCCGCCCGACGTGCGCCGTGCAATTGGATTGGGATCGGCTAGGCCACGACGACGTGCTGGCTGGCTGGCTGGCGGGCGGGCGAGGATGAGATGAGGGGGAGATATGATGCTTGGTTGTTGCTGTTGCGACGCGCGTGCAAGAATGCTGAGGTGCAGCGGCCGAGTCGTGGCGCGGGAGCTGGCTGTTGAGTAGAGTACGGCGAGGTAAGGTGGACGTCCTGGTGAGGGTAGCGTATGCTGCGATGGAGGAGTCGAGAGGAGAGGAGCTAAGTAAGGTATAGCAGAGGCCGGGCAGGTCGAGAAGAGGGCGGCAAACGAGGGACTGGACTGGACTTGAGGCCACAAACGAGGGACCGGACGTGGATAGAAAAGGGAAGCAGCTGCTATGGTGGCCAACTAACTATATGGCGCCGGGCCGGGGCAGGCCAGGAACCGGCGGGGGGGGTTTTACTGCCCTGCCAAAAGCAGGAGGGAACCGTATTTGATGGAATTGGAGGACGTGATGGCCGGCCCCAGCAGCCAATGGCCAGCCGAGCATACGCCGTAAACTATTACTCTGCTCCTGGCAACAGCCCTCCTAGCCCAGCCCAGCCACAAGACATGGCCCAGAACAACAGAAATTAAACTGAATCCTCTGCAGACATGCATGCATGCATACATCAGGGTCTGCCGCCGTGCCGTATTCGATTCGCCGTCTGGTGCATGTGCGCTGCGGGGAAGCCCGCCCACCCGATCGCCAGGGCACTGCGGTCAGGGAGGTAGGTCAGCTGCAACCTCAACTCTCCGATTGTCCTCCTCCAACAACACCAACAACATACCACAACAATCCCCCCAGCCCGTGCACATGGCTGCCTCTGCCTCTGCCCCTGCCGCCGTTCCTGCAGCCGACCCGCTGTATGGTGGCTTCACGCGTTTCGAGCTCGAGCTGGAGGTGCGCTGACCTCCGCTGTCCATGACAACAACCGTCCAGTACTCAACTCCAAAACAGTTTGTCCAGTCGCTCGCCAATCCCTGGTATCTCAACCACCTCGCCGTGCAAAAGTACCTCGACAATCCTGATTTCCTCGCCTACATTGACTACCTGCACTACTTTCGCCAGCCCCAGTACGCCAGGTTTCTCACGTACGTCACGTCACATTTCCTCAGTCCATCTCTGTATCCTACCCACCCTGCCGGCTCAGCCGGCGCCCGGATGCGTCCAAGCTCGGCGACGCCTGATGCTGCTTACAATTGACACATCTGCACTCCCCCCCTGCGACATGTACCGAACCGACGTAGAGCTGACTTAAAAGTCACCCGGGCCCAACGTTGCGCGCCCTCGAGCTCCTGCAGCAGGATCAATTCCGCAAGGAAATCATCTCGCCCGCGCTTGTCGGCAGGCTGATCGAAGAGGGTGTCAAGGCCAGCACAAAGTAGAGACCCCAAGCGCCCCGAGGCCGTCCCTGCCTGTCCCTGAAATGGCCCGTATCTGCTTCAGGGCCGCGGTCCGATGAGCACGGAACACCACTGGTCACACACGCTCCAATAAACCGCCGCCCCCCCCTCCCTTTCCCCCTTCCCCCTTCTTCCCGACTCGGGGCCACGGGCGATGACAATTTTAAAAGACACGGGCCAGAGGCCAAGACGTCTGTATCCATGTCGACCACCACCACCACCATCACCATCGACAATACCATCACTCAGCACGGCAAACGGCACCTGGCACGCCAACATTGTCCCCGTCGTCATTCCGGCGCAACGGCGAACCGATCCACCCGGTCACGCGCCATCAGAGTCAATCTTCACCCACGCTGCCCGCCCTCTGCAACAGCACAAACACAAAAGTCAGACAATTGAGAATCAAAAAAAAAAAAAAAAAAAAAAAAAAAGTCCCTCCACCATCAAGCACAGTCGCCAGCTCAGCTCAGCTCCAGGTCTCCGAAACAAACCTTGCTAAAATAAGCACTCTCAATCGAGTCTATTCTGTTCCAAACTTGGACTGGCCTCGCAGCAGCAGCAGCAGCAGCAGCACCGTTTGTGTGTGTACTACTTGCTCATCCATCCGCATCATCATTATTCTTAGCATCAGCACCGGGCACCTCTGCTCACCAGACGTCGATGACGCTCGACCGTCATGTCATCTCCAGACGGAAGTGCCACCGCCAAACCATGCTGTCGGGCTGCCGCTCCTGCTGCATGCTAGCTGGTGACGTGACCAGTGAGATCGGAAGGAGGACGCCAAAAATAAGGGCGATGATGCATGCATGCAAGCAACAAATGGGGTGGTCGCTGGCCCGCGTGGCCCTGCAGAACCAACTCGCCCCGGATAGGCAACCGGGTACCGTAGTGTGTAGTGTTCCTAGTGAGACACAGCCAGCCAGCCTGCTAGCCAGCCCTACCGACGCCATGTGCCCGCCTCCCGCCGCGTATTTCGTACATACATGTGTATTGTTGATGCGCGGCGGGAGGCGCAAAAGAAACCAAACGAACCATGATGCCCATTCGCTGTTCCACCAATACTCGAACTCACTGACGGCTGCACCTTTGCTCTCGGCGCCATGTATCCGCACTTCGCCTGCCAGTGGTCGACTGGAGTGGTCGTCCATGAGCGTGCTCGCCAGCCCCGCTCGCCTTCTTCCAAATGTCCACCATGTATGCCCATCACCTCGCTCGCGCGCCGGCCGTCGGCTTTCACGCCGCCTCCCCGCCAATCCTCATCTGCGGTCCCGGGGCGCCACAGACGGGGACGCACGCAGGCAGGTAGCGAGAAATCACTTTCTGCGCTTTACCGTGCCTATCACTCGCTTTGTTGCTCCCATCCACCTGCCCGTCATAGACGTGCAGTGTGGGTACATATCTCGATGCTTGAGCCCGTCCGTTCGTCACGCAATCGCGCACGCAATGCACGCCCGTCAATCAGACATTCAGACGACTCCAATTCCCATTTCCTCTGCTTCGCACCTCCCTGCTGTTCCTCAGTTCGACGGGGCTGTCGCTTGCTCGTTGACGGGTTGGTTCATGTGTTTTTTTTTTTTTTTTTTTTTTTTGTTGGAGCCTATGTGTATATACGTGTGTCGCCCTCGCGGGCACTCTATCTATCCACCGCGACTGTGTATCTATCCCTCTATCTGCCTTGTCTGTCCCTCACGTACGCAACTCGCAATGTATGTACAGACCAGTATACATGGTGCATGCGTGCGTGCGGGCGTGCGGGCTTGCGGACGGACGGACGGTCGGTCGTGATGTGCTGGTGTTGCTTTAGAGGCACATACCCAAAGCCCACCACCACAGTGGGTGTCTCATTTCTTTCGGCACCCACGATCTGTCTGCGGCAATAAACGACTTCTTCCCGAGCGCAACTATAGTAGTATATGAATGCTCCTAAAGCGCAGACGTGGCCGTGAATGAATGCTCCTGGAGGGAAATCATGGGAGCGAATCAACGCTCCCTACACGCGCTCATATGGACGGGTGGTCTGATTTCTTTCGACGCCCACTGTGCCACTGTCTCTCGAAACATGCCGTGCGGTCTGCATACGCACAGTCTATGAGCCCTCGCTGATGCGCAGCGGACGCAAGTGCTCGACTGGGCGACGCTTTTGCGGCGACTGGTTGGTGTCATCTAGCAGACATGGAAGGATAAGGACTGGCGCAGAGGGAATCGCGGCTTACTGCCTGCGTGGGTGGGGCGGAGAAGTGTGGTGATAGAACACATGTGAGTGCAAAGGAGAGGTTATATATCAGCAGACATGGCCAGACGAGATCAAAAGAAAGAGCGCTCACGGCTCAGGCTTGTCTGCTATTCCATGTACTACATGTACCAAGCGTACACGTATTGCCGTCTGATCGTCGACTTTCAACTCCCAATCCTGTATTACGCTGTGGTCTCTTGCGGTCGGACGGATGGCAGAATGAACTGGACGGGACTGGTCGGGACCGGACCGGACGAAAGCCGACCGTCATGTATCAGTGCCAGAATCGCGCTTGGTCTGGTTTTCCATTGGATCCATTCGTCCTGCTCTACAACTGTACAGTTCAAACAGAGGACTTAATTCAGCGTGCTGGCTGACTTAGCTGTTCGAAGCCCGGAGGTGGACATCAATCCTCTGCATTGCTTTTCCATCTCCACTTCGGCGAAGGCAAGGCATTCGAAAAACTGGTCACTACTCGGAACATTGAGTGGATGCCGTCGTGACTGATGCGTACTGATTGCCAACTGGAGTCTCGCTACTGCTTTCTGCCGGCCAGTACCCAAGTTGTTCTCAAATAACTGATCGTCGTTTGGTTTTATTTCTGGCTCTCCTTGGGAACTTCATCTAGCGCAAGCGCAGCCTTTCCGAGGGGTTTGCTGGGTGTGTGGTGAAAGCGGAGAGAATGGAGAGGAGCAGAGTCCGCTTGGTGACTGCGCCGCTGGCATTTCGAGGCATTGGGGTTTGTCCCGCGCCAGTGCGTTGAGATGAACCCTTTCGCATACCACACACGGCGACAACAGCGAGCGCCGCAAAGCGCAGAGCCAACGACGATGGTGATGGTGATTCGCGTACCCAACTCTTTACAGCCGCAGCTCCTCCGAGGTCTCGCAGCCTCATTGACAATCTCCACCAAGCCGTGTGTCTCAATGCTCCAGGTGTCGCCGGTACAGTCGACTCTTTAGCCCGTCTCTGCCGCCCTTCGCTCTTCTCCCATGATTGCCGCCTGTCAGCGAAATTCATGCGCCTGGCTGTTTTCGCTCTTTGCCCTTAGAGCGACGTGAGACAGCACCGCCACTCATCTTCTTCTCCTTTCCTTTCCCCACGCGCACCCTTGCTGCCTTTCTTTTCTTTCCCACCCCAACATTTTTCCGTGACTCGTTCTGCTTGCCATTCCGCACATTCCCATGCTCCCTTCTCTTGCCACGGCCTCCCCAGCCCCAGAAACTCTGCCCCAAACCCTCCAGCCACCCTCCCTCGACGACCTTTCCCACCGCTCCGAGCGCCTCGCTCAAGCCCAACACAGCCGTGGCGCCCATCGCGCCACCAAGCCTTTTGCCGCCACGGAAAGGAGAAAAGTGCGGCGAGTCGTCCAGCACGAGTACCGTCCAAGCGAACAGGACCATGCTGGCTGAGAAGGCAGAGAGAACAGCCATTGGTGAAAGTGAGACGTCGGCAAGTAGGGAAAGTGCTTGTGACGTGTACGACGGAGGAGGTGAGGGAGCTTGGGGGAAAGCGTCTTTTCGACGTTTGCTGCGTCGTACCGGAGTCTCCAAGTTCGGGCGAGGCGAGCGGTCAGCGATCAGCGGCGGTGATGGCGATAGTGATGGCGAAGGCTGACCGAGGGCGTATGGCGCTGGAACCGAGCGCGGCGGTATTCTCATTCCGTTTGTGGATCTGATTTTTTTGCCTCTTGCGCCGGTCGAGGTGAACACGCGCGATGGTGACAGCGGTGACACGGGAGGCAGAGGAAGCGGTGGAGGAAGCGGATATGAGCGAGGGCGTTTACACGGCTGGCGTTGAGGCTGCGGTCTTGGTGTTGGAATTTCCGAGGAGAGATCTTCTCTAGAATGCATCCGCGTTCGTACTCGGGGTGATAGTGGAAGAGGCGGAGGCAGAGGATGCGATCGTGGACGAGGAGTGCGTGGCCGCGGGAGCTGTCCATAGTCAATGGCAACTGAGGATGTTGAGTGGGAATCAGTGGTCGAATCCATCCCAGGGAGAGGTGATGATGATGGTGGTGAGGTTGGCGGAGGAGATGTTGGTTGTAGCTGTTGGTCTTGTATTCGTTCGACTGTCCGCCGCGGCGGTTGCAAGCGGAGGATCGGACGAGGGCGATGCTCGAGTGTCGTCGATGTCAAAGGCGCTGGCCACGGTGGTTTAAACATGGTCAGGTGCCGTGTTGCAGGGCTCTGCCAGTGTTTTTCTGGGGTTTGATTGCTTTTTAACACCGCCTTGGTGTTCAAGTTGGGCGTTGGTCAAGGGTCGGAGAGTTTGTAGGTAATGTTGAGGGGCTTGATGCATATGCTCTGCATGTGCTCCCGCGGACTGCCTGGCCTGCCTTTTCGTTCCCGATGGTGGTACAGTCTTGACAACACCACGCCGGGTGTCCGACAGAGGGTCTTTCTGCTTTCTACCTCTGCCAAGTTTTCGTCTCTCGATTTTCTTCGTTCTCACTAACCCAATGGCGTTTCAAGTGTTGAACCAGCAAAGTCAAATGAAAAAGATCGACCTTCAAGAGCTTTCAGAGCAGCAAATCTGCACTGTGAAATCGCTCCAGTCAGTCAGCAGTAGCAATGTCAGTGGAGAGCAGTAGATGTTTCAGGTGTTTAAGGAGGATGCATGTCGGTAGGTGATCGTATAGATAGACGTGCTACGCGCTAGGACCAAGGGGGACCGTAATAACGGACAAATAATCGACAGCTCAAATAGGAGATCGTGCCCAGAAATAGACATGTTTCAAGAAGCCAGACTGCTGTAGTAGGAAATTTCATTTCGAGGAAGTCGAGACTTTCAGTGACTTGCCTGATTCGACCGATCCCGCTTGCGCCGCCGTGCATTGAAATCCTTATTTCTGGGCCGTGAATAACCTCAACGCCTGTATGCGGGTATAACCAATTGCCATAATGTCGCAGAATAAACCATTTCTTGCCACGCAATGCAATGTAAGAAAGCAAAAACCATGCTCGGTTGTGGAAGTGCCTCATTCGCGCCACTGCTTGGAGCAACTCACACACTGTGATGTGCATTAGCGAGACGGATCAGATGGAGGGCAGCAAAACAGACTTTGTAGAAGCTCGTCATAGGCTCATCAGCACTACGGATCTGGATCTGGTAGTAAAATGCCCTCGAGTGGCCGCAGTGTGGGCATTGAACTGCAGATACAAGTCAGCCAGCAGTTCTTTAGAATCCCACGTGCAATCCATGCGCAAATATCTGCCGGCATCAGAGGCACATGGATGTCTCTGGCCGTAGATTCTCCAGCTTCTCTTGCAGGTGCCCCTGTGGCCAAGTGACAGAGGTCTTTGCGCACACCAGGGACTCTTCCCTTCACCACTGCCGCAAGAGTATACGTACCATCAGTTTGGTCAACGTTCTTCCACGCATCTTTGCCTCCCAGCACATCCTCAACCTCCTTGCGCTTCATCTGCTTTCGCTCGAAATAGCGACGATCGAGGACGTACTGGTACGGGCAAGTGCGGCACTCGAAGCGATTCTTGCCTCGGAATGCGGCATCCGGGCTATTGTCTGGAATGTTGTCGGGTACTTTGGAGACGGTGAGCGAGTTGGAGCATGCTGGGCAGACTAGTTGCTCAAGTTAGCTTCGTGCGGTGGCGCTGTGTGGATGCGGTGGCGCCTATAGATGAGCCAACCCGACTTGGAGGAGGTCCGGACCAGCACAAGACTTACAGAGCAGCATTTTGGAGCAGTCCGACCGTGTAGAGTTAGAGTGGCAGGCTTGCGAGAAGGGTCGAGGCCTGCGTGTCGTGACGCAGCTCCAAAAATGTTGCCGATCACCGCGGGGAGCTGAGCCACACCCATGAGAAGCCACACGATGCCAAGCCACTTTTGGCTGCCTCCATTGGTGCGCACCGGCAGGTACGGTACTCCTGATTCATCCACGTTTGGCCTCAGGAACCCTCTGGACTGTATCACTGCTCCTGGAAGCTCGAAATTGCATCCGCCCTTTTCCTCGTCAACCACTCACCCTCGCCAGTCCGTCGTTTGCGTCGCCGCCGCAGCCTGACTTGTGCAGCCCGATCACACCTCCATCAGCCCTGCCCCTCTGAACCCCGCCGTCTTCCGCCTTCTCCTTCCGCTCGGCTACACATTACCTTAACTTTTGGTCCACTGCAGTCCCTGCAGCCTGAGGAACATCATGACCGATGACGGTGCCTCTCCGCGGGAGCTACTCATGGAGGCTTGCCGCCGCAACAACACATCCCTGCTTGAAGAAGTGCTGGCCGACCTCACTGCAGCAGGCGGCGAAAAGGCTACAGAACAGGTCGCAAAGGTCCTGAACGAGGCACGAGATGGTATTGGAAACGGATTGCTGCACTTGGCAGCTAGCAACGGAAGCTGTACGTCTATCCAACCACCGCTGCTGCCTGGGTGGCTGGCTGGGCGTGGACAACGTTGACCACACGGTTGCTGACGCTTCGGATGACAGACGAAGTGCTCGACGTCCTCCTTGATCAAGAAGGCCTTGAAATCGACGAGTTTGACCGCCTCGAAAAAGACACGCCGCTCCACAAAGCCGTCCGCTATGTGAATTCGCTCAGCCCAAACGAGTGGGAGGCAGGCCACCCTATTGTCGACATTCTCGTGGATGCCGGTTGCGATCCCAGAATACGGAACAAGGCAAAGTTGCGTCCCTTTGACCTGGTCGATCCACGCAATCAGGATCTGAGGAAGATGCTGCAGCAAGCCGAATTCACCATGATGGCAGGCGCCGATATCGTGCAGGAGGACGAGGAAGACGGCGCGGGCGGCAGTGGAAGTGAGAGCGACTAGGTCGTCACCAACGGAGTTTTGGATGGGTTCAAGGTGGCTCTGTTGATTAGACATGGACATGGGGTGGCGCAGATTACAGCAGGGCTTTTCAGTGAATGTCACTACCAGCATAGACAAGCGTTGGCTTGAACGTCTGATTATTGATATTCCCTTGCATCTCAGGCTGTGATGTCGCACTGAGAGCGCAGACCATTTCATCTGCCGCAGCTTCTCCCTTGCTCAACTGTTTCGGCTCACGCCCGTGGCGTGGTAGCTGAAGATGTCCATGTTCCTCCGGCATGACACGCGCCTTGGTAGATGCTTTCGTCCGTGATGAAGCAACGCCATGATTCAGCAGGCCTGCCCGTACTTGAGACGAGGGCAGCGGACTGGAGCGTGGCGAGCGTCGAGCGTCGAGTGTGGATGAGTCTGGCGCTAGAGCTCGCACTGTTGAGCAGATTTGGGGCACTGTTTGCACAGCGCCCTGCACTACGACATCCGTGTAGTGATCCCAAAGCTGTTTCAATCTTGTACCGGTGGTGCTTTGCCAGCAGGTTCTATCATTTTGTGTATCATCTGGACGCGAACCTTCTCGCGAGGCTCGCCCATGCCGAGTGCCGTGAAGGAAAGCAAAGCAGGATGACCGGCCATGGAAGAGTAGTAGTCGCGCATGCCGTTGACCTTGAACTCGTGGGCTGTGGTGTCGGCGTGGCCAGTTCCTACGTAACGGTTTTGAAGGGCTTCGAGCTGCTGCTGGGTACGCAATTTGTCGGCCTGATATGTCGGTCAGCTACAAGTGCATGTTGCGGTGGACATGAGATTGGTACCATTTTGAGATCTGGCAAGTGGAAGATGAGCGCTCGGGTTTTCGGTGCGGGCGTGGGCTGTAGATTCCAGGTCGACGGGAGTAGAGCGCAGATAGATGAACGCTCCCGGGCTGGCGCTCAACGTACAGATGGCCCGTGCGCTCCTTGCTGGTGCAGGCCCGGTGGACTTCCTGACCTTTCTTTCTCCAACTACTCCACTTCCTCTTCCGACACCCAACTCACTCAATTGATTTGTACGCTAGTGTCTGCATCAATTGTATCGACAACTCCAGGCCTCGCAGCGAAACTGTGTTGCGCACTATTTTACGCTTATTGGAACGCATACACTTTTTCAGTCTTCATCCCGGAACGTACCATCCAATTGCTGGCCAACATGCCAGTTGAACCCATCACGCCTGGCTCGCCAGCGCGTTCCCCCAACGAGGATGAGCCCATGGAAGATGCACCTTCGGATACGGCTGGAAGCACCAAACCGGCAGCCACACCTTATTCCCGCGCCTTTGAGGATGGCATCATGAATGCTGTGCTCAATCCACCACCTGCCGATGGCAAGCAGGCCAAGGAGCCACTACCGCATTATATGCTAGGACGAAACGTGGATATCCCTCCAAATGAACTGCCTCTTCCATTGGACGACCCGCGCAGAAAATACCAAAGCTACCTGCCTGGCGTCAAATTGACGCATCCCATGGGAGCCTATGAAGGTGGCCCCGCTGATCTATCCGAAGACGAGAAGGCATTTGCCGCGGAGCTTGTCAAGAAGTACGGCGTCAAAACGAAAGAGGATCTTGAAAGAGCAAGACAAATTGAAATCGAGGCGGCCATGGAGGAAATGCGCCGCGTAGCGCAAGCACGCAAAGAGGCCATTGAAGAGAATCAAAAAATCGAGCGCGAACTCAAAGCTCTCAACGACCAGCGCGAAGTCGAGTTGCGCGCAGAAAAGAACATTATTGAAAAAGCTAGGGCAAAGAAGGAGGAGCGCAAGGCAAAAAAGACCAAACTGAAAACGAGCTCAGAGGTTTAAGGCTCAATTTTCAAATGGTCTTTACTTGCGTTTGCTGATGCTCTCTGCGTCTAGGCTTGTTCTGGCGTTTCGACCCTTTCTGGATCCGATGGCAACATGAATGCTTCAAATGCGCTGCATGAGCCCGACCTTGAGCCTGGGGAAATTCCACAGGATGCGCCGAAACAGATGGACCCGAGCCCTTTCGAGCGAGCATCTAGGTCTAATCTGCAAAACACCGACAATGCCTCTCTTACAGCGTCTTACACCACTGCCGATCGTTTCCTACGTCGAGCAAGGCGAGGAAAGTTGACCGACTCGCTGCACAATTCAAATCGATTGCCGCTTAGGCGGCGGGAATCACGGATCCTGGGAAGCCAAGGCCGTTCCGCTGGAATCCATCCTTCTTCCGGTGCCACTCATCCCATGGCACGACAGCCTCATGAACTGCAGCAGACCTCTTAGATAGGGACACTTGGTCCGCATAAACCACTGGCTGGTGAACACCAAGGAAATCGTACGGAATCTTCCTCGTTGGCCGCCAATCGTACTGCAGCTCCAGGGTCGCACACGCTCCCGCCACGTCCTCCTCCGCCGTTGGCCTCTTGGCCCGCAATCACAAGCCAGAGGCGACAGGGACACGGAGGAAGTCTTCCTTCTTCTGTCCACAGTAACCTTCAAGTCCAGCTATCGAAGCTCCAATCAGCTGTGCAGCATGGCCTACCAGAAAAACCTCCGAGCCAAGGATCTCGTCGGAAAAGCAAGGAAGCCCGCAACAAGGACATGCGAGGTGGAAATACCAAGCAAGAACGTGATCTTCTCGATGACGAGGCGAAAAAGCTACAGGAAGAGCGCGAGAGAGAGTTCTTGCTCAAGGAATTGGAAAGACAGAGACAGAAGAAACGCAAGGATATGGCAAATTTCTGGGCAACGAACCCCTTATGTTGAACGTGATGGAGTGTGGCCTCCATTGTTTTACAGCGTCGCGTCGGTCGTTCGCAGGCGGCCGCTTCTTGGACAAAATATTCTTTACGAGACGAGGTTACAAGAGTACCCATTCGTATTCTTGATTGAGGGGTCTGTCATAGCATTCAAATGAATTCATGCAAGAGACTGCTAAGAGATCTCCACAATGTGACCTGCACCTATACACAGAGTCGTCTCTAAGCCCATGACTAAGCCTCTCTCAACCAATCAAATACCGGGTCGCCCGCCGGGTAGCTCGCCTGTGAAGCACCATCCACCAACGCGTGAATGCTCACCATGCATCCTCAACTTTACAACAAAAGCCACGAACTTCGGACCCCCCACAAAACATTGACGAGCTCGAAACATTTCTCTCGATACAGCGTCCACATCTGCGATGCCAGGCATAGAACATCATCACCACGCAATCAAACCATTGCTCGCCTCAGACCTCTGGTCTGCCGCCAAGAGCACGCGAGCGCAGAGAGAGAAGACGCACACGGGTTGCAACGCCGTCGATGAAGCGCTGAGAGGCGGCGTGGAGAGCGGGCAGGGGGGCTTCGTTGCTATCACCGGAGATAAGGGCAGTGGGCGTACGGCGGTAAGTTGGGTTTGCTTGTATTATTCCATGTTGGTTTGTGGCATCTGCGCTTTTGATACCTTTCTCGAGTTCTTTTCTTCTCTTGCTTTGTCCCTTTCTTCAGTCTTGTGCTCGTCTTTAGAAGACCACACAATGCCTCGTTGCGAAGTATTGCACAAGTCTTCGGTCGTCAGATTTTGCGAGTCTTTTGCATGTTATGTCTACTCTGCCCCTGTCCTTGCACTTCTGTCCCTATTTTTTTTTATTTTTTTATGGCTCGTTTCTGACGCCTCCCGCCGCACTTCGTAGCTTGCCTTTGCTCTCATGTCATCGCACCTCCTCTCCTCGTCCACAGCTCACGCCACGCTGATTGACACGACGGGGACCTTCGACGTCGGCCGCCTCTACGCGACCATCCTGTCACATGTGCGCCAGAGACGACGTCTCGCAAGAGCGCAGCTCCGTAACCAAACAGCGACGCTGGCGCTTGCGCTGCAGCAGCAGGAGCAACGTCAGGTCGATGCCGACGCGGTTAGTGAAGGCGGAGAGGAAGAAGAGGCGGCGAAGGTCCTCGATCGGGTCAAGTATGCGCGCGTGTTTGACTTTGTGGGCATGGTTGATGCAGTGACCGAGGTGCGGGAGCGGTTAGAAGCGCCAACGCGGTGGAGAGAAGGGGGAGAGTGTGCAGAGAAGCCGAGCGTGAAAGTGGTGGACATGCAGGTACCAGGGAAAGAGGCGGAGAGAAGGGGTCTCAAGAGGATACGGAGTGATGTTACCCACATCGACGACACGGACGACGAAGTGGACAGCGAAGATGACGCAGAAGCCATGGTGCTCGATGTCACGGGGGAAGAGACAGAACCAGAGGCCCAGGCGCACAGGGAAGAAGCCCCGCTGGTGTCAGATGGAGGCACAGGGGAGGGCATGATCGTCGTGGATTGCATCTCCCACATTGTCAGCCCAATGATGAAGACAAACCACATCCAGAGTAAGATCTCACAGCCTGACACAGTTCCGCAGCTAACAGGTATCAAGCTTCTGCAATTTTGTCCTCTTTCCTGCGATCACTGAAGCACCTCACAGCATCCCATAATCTCACCACTATTCTCATCAACAGCGCTATCACTTGGAACATTTCAAGACCGGCTGCGTCTGCCATCTCCCACCACACTCGGGCCCCAATTCGAGGCCCGACGCATACTTCGTCCATCTTCTCTTCATCTTCGTACATAGTCCCGGCACTTTCGCCCATGTTGGCGGCACGTGTCGATCTGCATTTGCTGCTCACGGTGCAGCCGTGGGCACACAGTGATGCCGTTTCGCTGAGCTCGACAGCCGGCGCGCCATCTCAGGCAAAGCAACGGCCTAGGGCAGGGAAGAGAGCAAACCAGGTGGGCGTATTGGAAGTTCTCAGCGATAGGTGCGGCGACAGGGTCGGCAGATGGGGGCCTTTCTTTGTGGATGCAGAAGGCATCATTGCTGACGTAGATGGACATGGGAAAAGAGAAGGGGGGTGAAGGACTGAGAGGAGGGCGCGGTGGAAGGCGGCCTCGCGTGACAACATGCCCCAGCAATTCAGCATGCCACTCCACTGCCACCGTCCATTGTTTCGCGCCCAGCTTGTTTGTGGGCTTTATCATACAAGCGAAGAACCATCTATCCGCCGGTCCGCGCCTTGAATGTATTGTCCCAAAGTGATCCATCTCGATTGGCCTCTTAGAAAACAGTCGGCGGCTTGGGCTTGAAGATCCAAAACTGCTTGAGACCCTTCTCTTCCATGGACGTGTCGATCATGCCCAGCGTGCGGACTTCCTGAGGCTTGGGAACATTTTCAGGGCGAGGAGTGGTTGCCTCCTTCTGGCGCATGACGGCTTGGAGCTTGGCTTTGGCAATATACTGTGCGGAGTCACGGCCACATTAGCATCTCGGGCTCTTTTCTCTGAAGCCGAAAACCGTCCACAAATGAAAGAGTGAGATATCAGACGACGCGGTGAATGTCCAAGAAACCAATGCCCGGACTGCATACCTCCTTCTTGTGGTGAAGGCACTCGTAGTAGTCTTCAAGCGGGAGCTGGCATTTGGCCTTGCCCTCTGGGTTCTCAGGCGAGGCGCTGAGCACGTAGCAGGCGAGGACCTCTTGCCAGAATGGAAAGCAGCGGGACGGGCCTGCAAGGTGGCGGGAGATGGGAAGTCAGTCGAGTGGACACGATGATGATGCGGTTCGTTCGGGATCGGGCCGCCGAGAGGAGCGATTGACGGCTAACTCTGGGGAAAGCGGCGCACTGGGCAATGGAGAGACATACCGCCGTTCAAACCGTAGCCAGAAGCCATGATGTAGGGTCGAGATGTGTAAAAAGAAGCGATACCGGGAGCTTGATGGCGCAAGGAGCTCGACCTACGGGAGCTGCCCGGGGCGGTGTTGCGGCGGCACGGATGCTGGTGAGGTCAGGCCTTGGCGCGGGAGATGACATAAGCCTCGCGGCCATTGGACTCGTCTGGCGTCCCCCACAAGTCGACGGAAAGCTTCCGTTTGACTCTGACCACTATGATCATCTATTTGTCAACCGTCTCTTTACTGGTTTCTTCTTGTCGGACACGGATCGATGCACTTGCCTTTTCCTCCTGAGAAGACAGCTTCCGAACCCGACGAATGACACGCTTAAACTTTGGCCCAGCAGCCAACGTTGTTGAAAAGACTTTGCTCTCCGCATCCACTTCGCATTCGGATTCAGCAGCCAAGGTTGCTATCTATCTATCAAGCAGGAATAGTGAACATGTGCCACTGCCGCTCTCTCCCCGTCTGAGCTTGAGCTTGTCTGCCGAATGGCACTCAAAGTGCACTACCCGAACAATTTCACGATTACCCGACGCCCGACGCCTTGAACAGCCCCGCGGTCCTACCCCCCGCGTGGCCCTGTGGATCTACCGCTGCTGTTTGTGGGGACTACACCAGAATAACAGCGGATCCTAGCCTCCCTCTTGCATATATCTCGTGAGCTCCCTGTGACGATTGTGCATTTGAAATTCTACAAATTCCTCCGCATCCTCGAGCCAGCCACTTCATCCTTCAGCACTGCCCCACCTCCATCCCCTCACCGACACACCCTTGAATTGATTTACAATGGCGACCAACGGTGCCTCCACCAACGGCAACACCTACACTGGAAAGCCCTCGCGCAAATTTGACCCTACCTTCACTCAGAGGGTCATTGATGCCACTGGACCCAAGGCAACTCCGCGTATCAGACAGGTCATTGGCAGCGCGATTCAGCACATCCATGACTGGGCGCGAGAGAATGAGATTACCGTGGACGAGTGGATGGCAGGTGTCGACATGGTACGAATCAAACTCATGTATATCGGGCCTCGCTAACTCTTGGGCAGATCAACCAGGCGGGTCAAATGTCAAACGAAAAGCGCAACGAGGGTCAGCTCGTGTGCGATGTCCTGGGTCTCGAATCGCTGGTCGACGAAATCACCTACAAGCTTGCCACGGACGCCAAGGATCAGCCAACTGCGACTGCAATTTTGGGGCCATTTTACCGACACGATGCCCCCAAGCGGGCCATGGGCGACACAATCGTCTTTGGAATCGACAATGGCGACGACGCGTTGATGTTTGGACAAGTGACGGACTTCAAGACTGGCAAGCCCATCGAGGGCGCTGTGCTGGACGTTTGGCACACTGCGCCCAATGGCCTCTACGAGCAGCAAGACCCAGACCAGCCAGACTTCAACTTGCGCGGACGGTTTACGACCGGGCCGGACGGAAATTACAACTTTTACTGCCTGCGCCCTACCAGCTATCCCATTCCCTTTGATGGCCCGGCCGGAAGATTGCTGCAGTTGCTCGACAGACACCCGTTCAGGCCGGCGCACATTCACTTTATTGTGAGTCTCCCTCGTTCTCTTTTGCTGTTTCTCTTGGGCAAATGCTGACAGCTGGAAGCTCTCCGCTCCTGGCTACAAGCCAATCGTCACCCAAATCTTCGACCGCCGCGACAAGTACATCACCAACGATTCGGTCTTTGCCGTCAAGGACGACCTCATCGTAGACTTTGTTCCGAGAAAGGGCGACCCCAAGGCTCAATACGAGCTGGAGTACAACTTTAGGCTGGCAAGCTACGATGATGTGTGATGTCACCAAGTCCGATACGTGGAGGGCGCTTTCTGATACTCGTCCAGTGTTGACGCCAAGTTGTAACCACTTGTTTTTCGGGGCCTTGGTGGAAGTTTTTCGACCTCGGTTGAATCCTGGAGGATGGTCCTTTTGTTGTTGTACGATTCCCTTGTGTGGCGGTTGGCGGTCAGCGGAAATAATGAATTTCAGACTGCAATGACAGCTCGATTTCAATGTCCCGACGCTCATGGTGAGGAGAGATGCAGAGTGTATGCCGTGCTCCGGGCGACACAGCTGGCCGGAAAAGCGATAAGCACCCCGCCCCCGCCTATCGCCTGCATGACGCAACTACGCCGTGGATAACCGAAAGGAGCGAACTACATGTACCTATCATCCGTTCCCCACCGTTGCTCTGCTGCACTTTGCTTGTATACACCCCAAACCGTCTTCCGCTTTGCCGGCTACTGCTGCTGCTTCGCCATCACTTTCGAGCGGGGCAGAGATACCCAGCCCAAGGAATCGGAGAATAGGCCGCACATTCGGCATCGCCTCTACAGCCCGCGCCCTTTGACATTTTCGGGTCCGTGATTACCAAGGGACGTATATAAGACGAATCACAGCTCTCCGCTGCTGTGGAATTTCCATCAACCTCGTCTCGGCGCTAAACTAGTATCCCCCGCGGCCGCTTCAGCCATTCTCCATCCGGCGTCTCTGTTACAAACCTCAATCCTCCCCCAAGTGCACTTTTGAGCCACTGCCAATCCACCACGGCCCGCAACATGGCCACAATTCCTTTGGGTCGTTATCTGTGGGAGAGGTAGGCTGACGCGTATCCAAGGCATCTTGCAGCCTGGCGACTTCTAGCTGGAGTACGAGCTGACGGAATCCAGAATCCACCAAGTCGGCGTCGACACCATCATCGGTGTGCCGGGCGACTTTAACCTGGACTTTCTTGACTACATCTACGATGTGGAAGGGCTGAGATTCGGTAAGATTGGTTGAAAACAGAATTGAGCCGTCAATTGACTTGTTCAGTTGGTAGCGCCAACGAGCTGAATGGAGCGTATGCGGCGGATGGATATGCGCGTGTTAAGAATGTTCCTGGCGTCATGGTCACGACGCACGGAGTTGGTAAGTATTTCTTCTTTCAAGAGAGACTCTGTGCTCACGTATAGACAGGAGAACTCAGCGCCCTCAACGGCATCGCGGGTGCTCACTCAGAGCAAGTGAAATTAATTCACGTTGTTGGACAGACAACCCGTGCCATGCAGGACAACCACATGCTCATCCATCATTCGATTGACAGTGACCAGCCTGACCATTCGGTTTATAGCAAGATGTCCAAGCTTGCTCGCGTGGATGAGGCCCAACTGTGGGATGTCAAGGAAGCTCCAGCACAAATTGATGTAAGACAGCGGACGTCCTCATTGAGTGCTGGGCTAACAATCCGCGCAGCGTGTCATCCGGAGTTGCTTCCTCAAATCTCGACCCGTATACATTTTCCTCCCACTGGATTTGTCTGGCGAGCACGTACCTGCAGATTTGCTCAAAAAGCCACTCGACGTTTCTCCCCCAGTAGACGCAAAGGCCCAGGACGCCGCTGTTTCTGCCATCATCGACGCTCTTTCCTCTGCCAAAAATCCCTCCATCTTTGTCGATATCCTCACGCAGCGCCACAATGCTGTCCAGGAAACCCGGGACTTTGTAGAGAAGCTACAACTGCCCATCTACGCATCCAACATGGCCAAGGGCATCGTGGATGACTCGAATCCCAACTTTGTCGGCATCCTCAATGGAAAATGGGCTCTTCCGGGCGTGTTTGAAGCAATTTCCAAGTCCGACTTTGTGCTTGTTCTTGGTGATCTTCCGGGAGACACCAATTCCGGCTTCTTCAGCCGCGGATTCAATGAGAGCAAGACTGCAAGAGTCAATGTCTTTGACATCAGCGTCAAGGGAAAGAAGTACGAGGGCACATTCATCAAGCCTCTTCTTGCAAAACTGGTAGAATCCGTCCCTGCGCAATGGAAGCCGCAGGCAACAATCCCGAAGCTTCCAACTCTCGAACAAAGCCCCGAGCATCCCGCTCATCAGGTCAAGAAATTCCCGGAGAATCAGATCACGCAAAGCTGGATGTGGGACAATATTATGTCGTTTGTTCGATCAGGGGACGTGGTGCTGGGAGAAACGGGCACGACACTGTTTGGCATTGTAGATGCAAAGTGCCCAGTTCCAAATGTCCGGTAAGTACTTTACCGCAGTTTGTCAAAGTCCATAACTAACAATCCGTAAGCTTTCAAACTCAGACTTACTATGGCTCGATTGGATGGGCGACTCCAGCCGCCCTCGGCGCAGAACTGGCGCAGCAAGAAATCTCCGCGCAGAGAAAGAAGCAAGGCGAGGTGGACCCCAAAGCAGCGCGTGGTCGGACCATCTTGATCACAGGAGACGGCAGCATGAACCTCACCATGCAAGAGGTTGGAACAATGATTAAAAACGGAACGAGGCCGATCATTTTTGTCTTGAACAACTCGGGCTACACGATTGAGCGCGTCATCCACGGAGCACATCAAAGTAAGTGGAGCTAGTCATTTAAGGTTGGCCGTCTTTGCACATTGGCAAGGCGACAGACAAGCACGGCGGGAAGAGGGCGAAGTATGCTTAATGTTTGTGAGCGACGGCTGACGCGTAGCAGCGTACAACGACATCAACCCGGCATCCTATCAATACCTGCTTCCATTGCACCAACATCCAGCGCCGTCCACTTCGTACCGGCGGTGCGCGTCCAAGCAAGAACTTTTGAACATCCTTGCAGACCCCGAACTCGCAGACCCCAAACATCTGCAGCTGGTCGAAATCGTCCTCGACAAGTTGGACTGCCCGTGGAGGCTGCTTGAAATCATCAAGTCGCGACCGGGCAAGGTGGACGAACTCAAGGCCGAAGGGTTTTTGGACAAGAACTGAAAAGAGGTGCTGGCACTGATTCAGCGGTGTTTTGTGAGTTTGTGCGAGGTCCAACAAAGTGGCGTGGAGTAGAGTTCCGGCAAGGTTTAAGCGTACTTGAGGATTGGCATGCTTGACAAGACGTCTAAACATTCGCGATCTCAACGAAGAATTGGAAATGTTCTCCACACGGATTTGCAAAGGGTGTGCCGAGAGCGGCTGTTCCGCTGCCGAGAATAGAATGACGCTCCTGAGTGGACCAACGGGTGCGCTTGGGCAGAAGTGGTTGGGCCAAGGCACAAATCCTCGAGCTTGGGCGGCAGCGTGCTGCGTCCCGGCACAAAGTCTATATCCTACATGGATTCCTTTATGGTTGGTGAGAGAACGGTTCCTGACAATTGCAAAGCGCTTGTCCGGCGTGCCAGGTGGGGAGCAGCTTCGCCTACCACATCCTGATCGGGCTTGGAGCTCGAGTGTGTCACAGCCGTGCTTCTGCAGCGCTGCTCTTGGTGCTTCTTCTACATTTTCGTCTTTTCGCCGCCTCTGCAACTCGCTCTCACCGCCCTCGCTCGTCCGACCAAGGCATGTTGCTTGGCCAGATCCCGACCCCGACCGGAGATGGTGCAAACCCGACCGGCATGTCTTTTGCGGTTGTTGCTGCGCACCCGCTTTTGCGCTCTCGCATCCCAGCGCGAACGTCTGCCGCCTGGCGTGAGCCGTACCAGGAAGCCGTCGAACGCCTCTCCCGCCAAACTCCCCGTGGGGAAGCTGACTGCACGAGACAACCAAGCCACCGCACCACTAGCCCCATGATGCTTCTTGTCTCTTGATCAACAACAGCCCACATGGCTCAGAGAGTGGGCCAATGACGGAGGGTTAGACAGGGGGCACCACTCCCCCGCCGTCGGTCCGCATGCGAAAAAGAATCCCATGTGCCACGCACCGGCAATGTTATGCGTGGATCGGCGCACAGCAGCCGCAGCAGCCAACATGATGTAACTTGCAGACCAGACTGGACAACAAAAAGCATCAGGCATGGTGTGCCAGCGAGTCACTGGCGCAGGTCATGGGTGGTGGCCGTGTTGCCCCCAAGCAGCAAGCAGGGTCACTCGCATTTGTCTACATGGATGAGCTTGCGGCGGCCCGCTCTGGTCCATGCCTGATCATCATCCCCCATATTATCTACCCGCCTTCTCGTCCTGTGGCCGTTGAGAAATTTGGTTTCCGTCTGGCTGTTCGCTCCCTTGGTTCCTTCCCAAGGTGCTCTAGCATTAAACGGCGCTTTCGCGAAGCGAGAGACGGAGTGAACACTTGATATTTGACTGCTCCACGCCATCTTGCCAACCATGCAGTCTTTTGCTGCTCTGCTGCTGCTGCTCGCGCCACAGGTTATTGGCACCTTTGCTTACCCTCAACATGCTACGCGCCAATCCACCGCTGGTCCGAACAAAGAGAGGGCAGATGCAGTCAAGGAGGCCTTTCAGTTTGCTTGGGACGGCTACTACACTTTTGCCTTTCCGAACGACGATCTGCATCCAATATCCAACAGTGCTGGCAACTCGAGGTTTGTTTGCGGTTTGAGAAGCGTCAAGATTGCGCTGACGGTTCCAGAAATGCCTGGGGCGCAAGTGCCGTGGATGCGCTGAGCACAGCACTCATCATGGGGAAAGCGGAAGTCGTCAAGCAGATTTTGGACTACATTCCCATGATCGACTACACCACAACCGTTACAGAAGTCAGCTTGTTTGAGACGACGATTCGTTACCTGGGGGGCATGATTTCTTCTTACGAGCTGCTCAAGGGACCTCTGAAGAACTTGTCGAACGACGTATGTCAAACTGGAAATTGGCGGAAGACGTGCTAACCTTGGAGTAGACACAAGGTATTCAAGCCTTGCTTGACCAATCCGTTACCCTCGCAAACGCCTTGAAGTTTGCGTTTGATTTGAACCCAACGGGCATACCGTCAAACAACATCTACTTTACCAACCAGTCGGACGACGGTACCCCATCGAATGGAATTGCAACGATCGGAACACTCGTCCTCGAGTGGACTCGACTCTCTGACTTGACTGGCATCAATGAATATGGCCAGCTCACCCAGAAAGCCGAATCATATCTGCTCAACCCGCAGCCGGCTTACAACGAGCCTTTTCCCGGTCTCATTGGGACGTACGTGGGCCTCACAAATGGATCTTTCATCGACGCTACGGGAGGATGGATTGGAGGCGATGACTCGTTTTACGAGTACTTGATCAAGATGTGGGTCTACGACCCGACCCGATTCGAGCTCTACAAAGATCGGTGAGTGTGCCGTTTCCTGGTGATAGCTTCTGCTAACGTGTCCCAGATGGGTCACTGCCGTCGAATCGTCGATCACCTACCTTGCCTCGAATCCCGGCAGTCGTCCAGACCTTACCTACCTCGCGGCGTATGACAACACAACGATTCTCAAGGTGTCGGAGCACTTGGCATGCTTCAATGGAGGTAATTTAGTTCTCGGCGGCAACGTACTCGGCCGCGAAGACTTTGTCAACTTTGGCCTCACGCTTGTCGATGGCTGCCGCAACACGTACGCGAGCACCCGCACCGGCATCGGCCCAGAAGTCTTTTCCTGGAACACAACCACGCTGCCGGCCAACCAATCCGCCTTTTACTCGCAAAACGGCTTTTGGATCCGAAGCGCAGGCTACAACCTGCGGCCCGAGGTCCTCGAGTCGTACTACTACGCATACCGGCAGACCAAGGACCCCAAGTACCAAGAGTGGGCGTGGGAGGCGTTCCGCGCCATCAACGCGACGGCGCGGCGCGGCAGCGGCTTCACCTCGATCGAGAACGTCAACGTGGCGGGCGGCGGCGCGGCGGGCGATAACCAGGAGAGTTTCTTCTTCGCCGAGACCATGAAGTACGCGTACCTGATCTTTGCCGAGGACGCCGAGTACCAGGTCTTTGGCGGCGCGAATGGCGCGAATGGGTGGGTCTTTAATACTGAGGCGCATCCGGTCAGGGTTGCCGCTGCGGGCTCGGCGAGGAGGAGTAGCGGTGGCGGCAGGCATGCGCATCGGAGCGTTGAGGATGTCGGTGTCGTTTTGGGTAGGGAGATGGTGTAGGGAAGACTATGTACTGCAGAGAGAAATCGACCGTTTTCATTGCTTTGGACAAAGGATCCTTGGAGAAGAATCTGCACCACACTGCTTTCCTGGGTCATCATGCTTGCTTTTGCGCCAGCCCTCGGGTATCTGCCGTTCGTTTGGTAGAAGCTGGCGACGGGTGACTGCAGTAGCTGGACAGCACCTGGTCAGGAACGGAGCCGCCAAATAAGAAAGCTCTGTAGCTTGTTTTTCCTCCTCTTGCTTGCCTGGGCTGACGTCTTCGTGGCATGAATGTGGAACATGCAGATCGGTAGGGACTCCGGCGTCTTGGGAATAAGGCCTGCTGGCCAAGTTGTACACACAACAGACTTGGTAAATAGTAAGTATCACAAGGGGCGGAGTCGAAGGAAATGGTGATGTTTGGATTTGGCTGCGGTGATGGATTAATGCTCCCGGTGTGGAGGTTGGTTGTTTAGTTGGCGACTCCGCTTCACTGCACTGCAGCATAGCATGCAATGACCCACGCCCCTGTCGCAGCCACTGGGCAGCAAATGGTCGACTAGTTACCGCGCAGTTCAGCTCATGGGCAGAGCTGCTGCTTTGGGGGTGAGGCATGCGTGGTGAAGTGGAGCGGAACGGTGCCTTTCTTCGAAAACAGCGATGAGGAAAGTGGGTGTGTGGCCTTTGAATTGACTGCAGCGACGGGAGATAACATATCTTTTTCGAAATGATGGTCTCCTTTCACTATTGGGGTTAGAGTTTGAAGGCTCCCTGTGACTCTCTTGTCGATGTTGGACGCTCTTGAAAGCTCGGTGTTGACCTCACTGTCCAAGTGCACGAGTGCTTCCCATTTGCTCTCGAGTTTTGCAATGTATACCACGACTGATGCCACCCACTCAGTCACTGTAGTGGTCTACATTTGACGCCATGTCCAGGTACACTCACGGTACTCTCTCGAAGATACGAGGGCCCGCCAATGGCAGCAAAAGCAGCGATCGTACCTCGCCATACCTTCCACAGGACAAGACTCAGGGGCGCAAGGAAGGCCGAAGAAAACTGAACGTACCCCGGTAGCAGATCAACTGCGCAGGCTGAAAAGGGATCGAGTCGCGTCGCATCAACACCTCCACCGCCGCCGCCATCTAAGCTAGGCGGACGCATCATAAGTAGGTAGGTCGCGGACCGTCTCCCGCGTGCCGCCACCCGGTCGCGCCTGCATCCCTCCAGATCTCCACGCCCACCAATGCCTGTCTGGCGCGTGGTCGTGCAGTGCTGTAGACTACTTTCTCCGTCCGAGTGGAAACAAGATGCGCCATCTCATCTCAACACGGCAGGGTAGTGGTCAGGGAATGGGGGTACTCGAGCCCCTGAAGATCGGCGAGCGTGTGGTCACTGGAAATGAGGTGTTCCGGGCCTGGGTCGCGGATGCGCACGCTACAACGGAGGATCTGATGACGCTGGTAGTGGTGATGATGGTGTTCATTGCTGTACATGGAGTGGTGTTGCGCTTGGCAGCCACGTTCGCGGGACGGCATTGAAACACTCGTGGAGCGGGAGCTGATTGGCCACGTGGGTGTGGTCTACAGAAACAGTGAGCGGTCAGGTGGGAACGCTTTGGCTGGCTGGGCGCGTTTGCGATAGCGTTCAGGCTTTGAAGATCCTTTAAGAAGGGTGTCGAAGGATAGGAGTATGTGATGGTCAAGCACAATAGCCAGGTCGATATTTATCCATTTGGGATTCGATGGGGTTAGCAAAGGCCGCTTGCGAAGCTTCTTTGGTCAGCAACCAGGTGTAGTGCGATTAAGCATTTTTGGTTGTCAAAGACGATCATTAGCCAAAAGACAGCCCCCATGGGCCAAGACCAAAGCGACATGCTTGGAGCTTTTAGGTCTCAGGGGCAGCTTCTGTCACAGCGTTGCTTGGCGCCATCCCGCTGGACTTCGAGCTGTTAACCACGCTCGCGGCTTTCTTCGAACCATTAACGAGAAAGCCGAGGGATTCTTTGGACACTGCGCTCAGGAAGTGGTACTCGCTTCTTGTTCCATTCCTGGCGCTCGTCCTGGCCAAACTCTCATATAGTGCAATGTGCAAGACTAAGCAGGCAAAGCGGCTGCAAACCAGCATCTGCTTGCTCGACACGAGCCCAAGCGAAACAGCGTCGTCCAATGACCGGGTCGCATTCTTGGTGGCTTGAAGAGCTGCGCGGAGAGAGACCCCCAGACTGTGACGTTCCCACCGTAGGTTGATTCAGGCATAACCCTCGTTGGCCGCATCCTCCGCCACGTTCCGCCTAGACGGTATGGGAGGTCACCCCAATAAGAATGACAGTCGCGCCTCCTACGCACTGTACGTCTCACTTGCTGCCAATTCATGTCCTCGCGTTTTCGATACTTCCCTCCCAATGGAAACATGAACGAGTCTCTAGTGTCGCCGGAGGACTCTGGCACCCCGGTTACTCAAGATCGCCCACCTTTTCGCGCAAAGTTGCGCGCTCTCCTCTCCTTTGTTGGCCATGCATTCAATCCGGCGGTCTCGACTTTTCTGGTCGCCAGTCTCCTCAGTCGCTCGTTGAAAGAAGGAGTGTCGGAAATTACGGCCGAAATACTGTGCTTTTTCTTGTTGTTTGTCGGGATTGAAATATTTGGTTCGAAAGAGGAGCCGGTGAAAAAGGAGGGCAAGTGGACAAAGGACGACAATGACTCGTACGAGACGGCTCTTATATCATTGGGAATCTTCACCACCGCCGTGTGTCGATATTTGGCTGATGTTGGCTGGGTCACTGTGTGTATGTCCCCAGATAATGGAAGTCATGCTGATGGGAATTCCATAGCCTGCGTTGACCCCATTCTTGCTAGCTGTTCGACTTTCGCCGCGAACTCTCCCGTCAAGCAGTAATGAAGCGCAATCCAACAGTAACAGAATGTTCCGATTCACGTGGCTGCCAACGGCCGTGGCAGTCGTCTCGGTTTGGATTTTGCATCCCGATATCACTGCTAGTATGGTGGTAGTTTCAGCCGTGGCCTTTTTGGCGCAGCTTTCCGTCTTTGTGTCTCTTGTTCAACTTTCGGAAGACGGCGTGGATTCTCAGGATTGGCCTCGCGTTTCCAGAGTGCTTCGAAATGTCTCGGCCCAGACTTGCGGCTTTCTCGTCTTCACCTTGATTTTCATGTCCGCTTTTGGGCTGTATCAGGCCTCTGAAAAGCCTGACTTTGCGGAAACGGTCCAGCTCGGATTACTCAAGCTGGCGCAAGTAGCTAGCGCCTGTCATCTGGTCAGTCTGACGTTCATTTGCCGGTGCTTGTACTGACTGAACAGGCTCTGTCTCATACACCTTGGGAAGTTGTCACGACCGGATACACTTTTGCGTACGCGTCATCCAACCTCTCCGAATTTGCTCCTTTCGAGGCGATTCTTCGGACAACAGTGTCCCTGACCGCGTTGACGGAGACCGCGTCCCTTGTTCCCAAGGCTCTGCAGCGACGCGTGACTGTTCTTGTCTTTGCGCTGATCCCGCTCTACGGGATCTTCTCCAGAGGACGCGAGGAGTTTGTCGGTTCACTCTCTGGCGGTCGCCGGGCTCCTCATCCAATTGCTGTCCTTGCCAACACCGCTTTGGGAGAGTTTGAGTCGATGCTGTCACGACAATCCAGGACCGTTGAAGAAGCCATCACCGAATACAAGCGTCGATACGGTAGGAAACCACCGCCAGGATTCGAAGACTGGTTCGATTTCGCCAAATCCAAAAAGTCATACATTATCGATGATTTTGATGACCTGACCAAGAGTTTTGAGCCGTACTGGGAGATTAAGCCGGCCGTCATGCGCTGGAATCTCCTGAAATCAAGCCAAGAGCCATGGATAGGATATATCCAAACGCAGTTCGGAAACATTACGACAAGTCCCCAGGATTGGGTCATAGTCGGTCTGGGGCTCCTTTTCCAAGAAATTGCGGGAGAGTTGCCGGACTTTGGCGTCATTATCAACAAGCTCAACGAACCTCGAATGTTGTTGCCCAAGACAAGGTCCAAGTTTCAGACCTCACTCGACCTCGAAAGGATTAACAAGATTCCTGTAAGCCGAATAAACTGGTTCAATGGCACACAAAGCCAAAGCCACGAATCATTCGAATACACCACCAAATACTGTCACGGACATCCGACTTGGAAGACTCCGCGCAAAAGAGTCAAAGACTTTGGTATCCCTTTCGTGCAAGATCTGAGATGGACAAAGGACGTGTGCGCGCACCCAGAGTATAAGGACATGCACGGATTTTTGAATGGGCCACAGGATGTGCTCATATCCGAAGACGCGTTCCCCATATTGTCGCAGTCCAAAACTTCGGTTTTGGACGATCTTCTTGTACCGCCCGTCTCCTACCGCATTTACGCGAGCAAGGGCAAGTACATAGAAGCGTTGGATCCGTCATGGCAGGACAAGTCTCCGACCATTTATTGGGCAGGATCCACAACCGGCAGCCACGCACGCAACCGGACAGACTGGATGAATTCGCATCGGCAGCGCTTCATTGCGAAGACGAGGCAGATGCACAAGTCTCCGCAGACTTTCTTGACGGAAAGGCGACCTGGAGTCTGGCAAAAGTATACCAGCGTCGATATCCTCGCGAAGTTGTACGATACGCGGTTTACCGACATTGTTCAGTGCGAAGAGGAAGCTTGCGAGGCTCAGAGATCAATCTTTGACATCAATGAAGGAACGGCCGAGCACGAAGAAAGCTACGGTCATCGTTTTGTGTTCGACTTGGACGGCAACACGCAGTCGGGTCGGTTTTATACTTTACTCGAGTCGCGCAGTGCCGTGCTGAAGCAGACGATTTTCCAAGAATGGCACGACGAGCGGCTGTTCCCTTGGGTACATTACGTGCCGATCGGCTTGGGGATGGAAGAGCTGCCAGAGGTGATGCGTTTCCTTGCGCTGACGGAAGAGGGAGACCGGATAGCTCAAAAGATTGCCATGGCCTCGGCCGAGTGGAGGAACATGGCGTTGAGGGCGGACGACGAGCTGGTGTATTTGTACAGGCTGATGCTCGAGTACGTTCGGATACTACGAGACGATCGCGACGAAGTGAAATGACTGAGAGGCCGAAGGCCAGGGTTTTGACAGGCGAAAAGTTTTAGGGAAACCTTTGGAGCTGATAGATGCAGCCCTTTCAATTCTTGGGCCAGGATTTCGATGATGCTACGTTGAAGGCGTAGGAGTGATGTCGGTAGTCCATCAATCCAAGGTCAAAGTCTCGATGCTTTTGCGTGGAGAACGTGATGTTGATCCGCAAAAGGGACTGAGAGTCGGAAGGTGGGACGCGTAGGTTCCGCTGGTGGTGACGGAATCAGGCTGTGGAGTCGGCGGATATTCCCGGTCGGTCTTTTGCTCCAACACCTCCGCACGTCACCGACATGTGCATAAACATTCGCGTTTGGTCTTGAGGTGGACCGTCAGTGTCTTTGTGATGCAAGGTCTGGGATCGCCATGGCTGTGGAGAGCAAGGAACGGTTCCTGGCGACCTGAGTGTGGGGTGAGAGAAGGCTGTGGAAGCTCCCACCCAGCTCCATGTGCCCTTCCTCATGGCGACGTCACTGCCTCTTGACAGCTTCTACAAGTCGACCAACATCCTCTCCACCTGTACCAGGCGGGTCAAGAGCTTACAGCATTCAATCGCACCCTCACAACAACACGCCTCACCTACCAACGGCTCGAACAACCTTCCGCCATGTCCTCGGAATCTCTTGCAGCTCTGCGCAAACATGCGGGCGACGAGCTCGCGGAGCTCGCGGAGCAACACATGAAGCACGACCTCAATGAGAACGACCGCGAAGTCCTCAAAAGTGCTGCTAGCAAATTCGGCTTCCACACCACACTGGGATCTCTCATTGGATTGGGAGTTGGTCTCTTCTTGGCCATACGGGTTCGGAACGCGCGGACAGTTACTTTGAATGCTCTCCGAGCGGTAGAGAAGCCGACCCACGTCCAGTTTGCAGATGGACGACTTGGTAGGAATCTTGATGAAGCTCAAGTACAAGGACCTAATTCACGCGTAATAGAACCGCTTCCCGACATCAATTCCGTGCTGAAGCCTTCAGCGCTCGGCGATACCGCGACATACCTCCTGTTTTCCGCTGGCGGCCTGTTCCTGGGTGGCGAGCTGGGCATGCTTACCGGTACTGCTTCCGCGCGTAGATCAATCCAGCAAGACCCCGAGTCCATGAAGCGCATCACCACCGCCTTTCGCAAGTTCAGAGCCGACGCTTTGAGGAAAGAGGCCCAGTGGTTGGACAGCGAAAACTCGGCCAATACGGATATTCTGAGCAAGGCTAAAGAGTTGGTGCATTTCAAGGAGTAGTCCTGTCGTTTCTTTCGACAAGCAGGTCGTGCTGCATCCAAGGTGCTGCATCTCAACGCAACGACTACAAAGAAAGGCGTCATTTGTTGCCACCCAGGGAGCTGCCGTTGAACACGACGGCTGCACTCCGGGAGCACCCGTTCGACGCTGGTGCAGATTGCAGGGAACTGCCGATTCTTCCCCGATACCTGTCTTGATGAGGGTGGGCCTCTTTGGGCTCTCCTCGACTTTTCATTTCAATGTCTCAAGTGAGCCATGTAGGAGGACATGGCGTTTCTGGTCTTCATTTTCCTCTTCATCGCATATGCTCAGATCTCCTACAGTCTATCTCAATACCACTTTCCAACTGGAATCCCTTGAATCAAGTCATTCTCATGTCGTGATAAGAGTCCGAGCATCCATGTCGCACTGAATGCGAACCAATTGAAAGAGGAAGATGACCTCATTGGATCGGCTATTGATCGGGACGGGACCCTTCCCTTACCGGCGTGCTGCCGGTGCCGAATATCAGCCGGCCGCTATCACGCTATCTCCTTCGATGAAGCCCAACTCGCCAACCATGGCATTGCTTTCAAGCAGGGAATGTTGAAACGCTGCTTGTGGTCCACGGAGACACGAATCAAAACATTCACTGTTGCAGATCGGCAAGCGTTGTGGTCCACTCTTTCACTGAAGTTTGCCTTGTGCTTCCACTCTTTAAATTCAAGCATGGCCACCCCTGCTGGGTCCGGCACCTGTCGCCATCTTTTGCCGCCATGACTACTTTGACAGAAACAACAGTCAAGAGCGCTCAGGAGCCGGATGTGGCGTGAGTAATACCAAATCTCTGCCATCAATCATAGCTAATGATTTTTTTTAAAGCACCATCAAAGCTACGGCTTTCGGCGATTGGCGCGATGACTTGGACCGCAATGGCTACGCTATCATCAAAGGCGCCGTTCCTGAGGAGCGTGCCGTAAACTACCAAAAGAAAGCCTTTGAATGGCTTACGAGCTTCGGCACGGACTTTTCCATCAACGACCCAAGCACTTGGACAAACTCCAACCTGCCTGTCCAAAGCAAAATCAACATCTTCACTGCCTACTGCGTTTCGCATGAAAAGTTCATGTGGGATGCGCGCCTCGAGCCAGGCGTCGTCGACGCTTTTACCAAGCTCTGGGGCACAGACGAGTTGCTCGTGTCGTTCGACGCGCCCAACATTACACTGCCAAACCGCGCCGACAAGCCCAGAAACGGCGCATGGCCGCACGTCGACCAGTCGCCTTTTCGGCGAGGCCGCGTCTGCGTGCAAGGCATCATCAACTTGTCGCACTCGGGACCGTCTGACGGTTCCCTAATTGTCTACCCGGGTAGCCACCGATTGACGGAAGAATTCTTCGACACACAAGTATCACAGGCAGACTGGTCGCGGCGCGACCTGTACCTCTTTAGTGAAGCAGAGCTAGCCTGGTTCGAAGAGCGCGGTGCCAAACCACACAAGATATGCGCCGAGCCTGGCGACCTGTTGGTTTGGGACAGCCGCACCGTCCACTGGGGTGCGGAGCCCGAACCAGAGTCCGACACTATCCGCACCGTCGTCTACGCCAGCTATGCGCCCGCGGCGTGGGCGAGTGAGGAGGCGTTGCGCGAAAAGGCAAAGATTTGGCGTCATTGGGGCGGCACAACGCACTGGCCTCATGACAATGTCGTCTTTAGGGACACGCGAGCGCGTCTTCCGGACGGGTCGCTGGATCCTCGGAATAGGAGTGAGCCGAGGGAGAAGCCGGATATTACTGACCTGTTGTTGAAGTTGGCGGGCGCCCGTAGGTATGACGGGCGTGAGGTGGAGCCTTCTGAGTAGGTCCGGGAGGATGAAATGGCATTTCGGTTTACGTGTGTTCCCGATCCGAATGTGGACGATGTGATTTGCTTACGTAGAGGGACATCACTGCAATCTGTGCTCAAAGATCAGTCTGGACTCGTGCTTACGAGCACATTCACTTGATTCTGTTTGTCACCGTATACCAAACGCAGTGAAAGGGAGCAGAAATATTTGTCGGCTTTGAAACCCCACCTCCTGTCACAATATCGCCGTCTCCAAAGATTTTCCGGTTTTTGGTGCTTATCATGATAAATGCAATGGACCGGACACCTAGCGGATGTCATGAAATCGAGCAGCTGTTTCCATTCATGCTATCTGATAATCCAGTCCCCTCTGCACTTCTACCAAAATCCCAATGCCATCATAGTATAGTCATACGGATCAAACCGTTTAGATGGCCTTGGCCGCCTTGAGCAGCTCGGGAAGCTGAGACTTCTTGGCCTGCAAATCGCTGTTTCCGCCAATGTGCTTCTTGTCGATGAAGATGTTGGGGACGGAGCGCTGGCCCGTCAGCTCCTCGAGAGCGTCCTGAATCGCGGCGCCGTCGTCTGCAACGGTGTTAGTGGAAGGATACCAGGCTGTGATAAGGAGGCGAGTGTTTGATTTGTAAGAAAGGAAGGCGGGGAAGGCGACAGTACGTACCAACTTGGTCGAGCTCGATGGCGTAGAACTTTGCGCCCAGCTCGGAGAGGGTGCTCTTGGTTGCGCGGCAGTAGGGGCAGTACGACTTGCTGAAGACGGCTGCAGAGGATTAGTAGATGGTCTGACATGGGGAATTCTATACTCACCAACAGCGTTCTCGTCGATAATGGTCTGGGCCTTGGTCTTTGCGGCGCTCATACTTGCAGGACTTGTAGCGCGAGTGAAGAAAGATCGTAGAAACTGAATGGTGGGCAACGTAGAGTGGCTCTTCGAGAAGAAGAGCGCTTTTGTGGCGAAGGGTGTTTTATATATGACGATTGAGGCGTCCGAGCGGGGAGAGGGTCGCTCTGCTGGCTGCACTGTCTGGTTGGTAGGGCTGGGCTGGGTCGCAGTTGCGTATGCTAGCGCGTGCCGTGGTCCCAGCCCAGGTCGAGCAGATGAACCTTCGATGACGCAACCCTACGCCGGTCTTGGCATAGTGTCCGCCGCCTCAAGCCCTGGTCCAACCGTTGCTGTTTGCGAGTGGATGCACGTTTGAACACCTTTGCCTCTGCTCTGCACTCTGTGCTCCATCGACTGCGACTCCCTATTCTCGACGCCGACTTGCAACACGAAGCGATGCCTGCGCGACCGCTGCGCTAGACCTGTCCTCGATTCTCCTCCGCCTCCCTTTCCACGTCATCCGCTTTCACAATGGCGAGCTCGATTCCAATCACCATAACGGCTCAGAGGGCTTCCTCTTCGGCCGGCTCGAATGCCTTTTTCGTCGTTTCGCTGTCCATCATCTGCCTACTCGTCCTGCTGCTACTCCGCTACTACCTCCCGCTCCGCAAGACCCCTGCATACCTGCTTGTTCCCGTGTTGCTGGCTCTTGCGATCCCCGCCAGCATTATTCTGCTTGTCCCGATCGACCTTGGAAGTGTGAGGGGAGTGAATGGAGAAGATGAGGGTGGCAGAGGCGTCTGGCTTCCTGGGAGAGCTCTGTTGGTCTGCTGGCGCATCGGATACTGGTTGACGTTTGGCTTGACATGGTACGTCAGAATACTTTTGCGCCGTGATGCCGGGACTAATCTTCGATAGGGCGATTCTTCCCCTTCTAGGCGAATACAGCGATGCTGGATACCTCTCTCCCAAATCACGCCTCCTCTATTCCCTCCGTTCGAACGGCCAATACTGGGCCATAGTCCTTGGCTCTGGCCTTCTCGTTGCCATCTACTTCTTTTCCTCTCGAGGTTTCCACTTTACAACGCTCAAGAGCTTGGTAATGGCTTTAGCGTACGCGTGGGGTCTTATTCTGGCCATTTATTTGATGGGCCACGGCCTCGTCTCTCTTCCGAGACGGCTCTGGAGGACTGCCAGTATTGCTGAGCGGCTCAAGAGAATCCAAGCTCAGGCGCCCAAGGTTCATGAGAAGCTTGAAGATGCCACCGACAAGTTGGCGGATTATGAGCAGCAAGTGATGCAGCTGAGAAACAAGAGGAATTCCATTCCAAAAGAGTTTCAGGAGTGGATAGAAGAGCTTGTGGATAGCGCGTCTTTGCTCGAAGCTCAACCTCCGACCCGGACCAGCACCCGCACCAGCACCAGCACCAACATCCCGGCAGTCATTACCGAAAAGTTTCTGGCAGACTTGACTCGACGCCTCAAGCGCGCACGTCATGCCAGACTCCGGTTCGAAGATGAATGGGCTCGTCTAGTATCTGAAGCCGTTTTCACACAAGCCATCTTGGACGCGTCAACGAATAAAAGGCTTGAGTCCACTGCCGGTACCGCCTTTCACCGCGCAAATTTCTGGAGTCGTCTCGGCCGCCGCATCCTCAATCCACGTCTGAGGTACCATCTCCATGCTCACGTCATTCCCGCCATCTACTACGCTTCGGCCACCTTTTTCGGTCTCGCCTCTGTAGCGGTCGTCTGGTCTGAAGTGACCAAATCCCTTTCCACCAAGGTCAACATCATCAGCCGCACCATAGTCCACCATCCTTCTTCCACCAACGGGAAGATTGGCTTTGCGGGACAGTGCATTGCTGCTCTTTGGCTCTGCTACATGGTCCTCTCGGCTCTCTACTCCATCACAGAAGTCAAGATTTGGGGCAACCGCGCACTCGTCCGCCGTCAAACGTATTCTGAGAGTGCATGCTGGTACGCATGCCAAGTGGCCAAGCTCACTGTCCCCCTGGCTTACAACTTTGTCACCTTCTTTGACAAGGAAATCGCTCAGGAGACTGTCTTTTACACCTTCCTTGGCTCTCTCATCAACTTGACTCCACTGGGCGCCGGGTTTTCCAAGTTTTTCCCGGCTCTCATTCTCATCCCCGTCGCTGCGGCACTCTTTGGCCTGTACAGCAAAGCCAAACGCATCATCGGACTCGGAGAATACATGGAAATTGGCGACGAGGATGATGATGATGATGCCGACAACTCCTTTTCCGGCTGGCGTGAAGGCCGCTCTCTCATCGACCGTGAACTGCATGGCAACGGCCTCTTGCCTGCTTCCACGCTGGGCGTGGGACTGCGCAACTCGTCGCCACGCAACGGCTCGTTGAACTCGTCGCCTTCGGAGACTCCATCCCGCGCCCTCTCGCGGTCTCCCGTCAACCACATCGCGGCATCTACCCCAGCATCCTCAACGCCTGCGGCGTGGCAGTCTCGCTCGTCGCTAACCCCCGCCGCGGCAGCAAGCTCCCGCCCTGCTGCACCCACCACCACTCGGACATCGGAGCGCCACTCGGCGCCGCTACCGCCTCGCTACAACGACGACGAAGGCGACGACGGCGAATCCAACTGGTTCGGCGACTTTACGCACCGCGTCAAAAATACGCTCGACACGACCGACTTTGGCGTGCCCAAGTGGATGAAGATTGACGGGCGCGACGAGGACGGCGAGAATGCGCTGACCCGTCTGTTTGGCGGGAACAGGAGCGGTGGCGGAGGAGCATCCGGGGCAAGAGGCGGCGGAGGGGGCGTGCGTTTGTTGTAGGAATATTAATGATTTGATCGCGTTGGATTGATTGGCGTCCGCATGGCGTGGGGGTCTTGACTGGGTGGAATCGTGCAGCATTGTATTTTAGATATCGCGACGGGACCGGATGGGCATCGGCGTTGGATAGGTACTTGCTTGCTATTATCAACCTGGCACCAGGTGCTGGGGTTTAATGTGAAGATTGACCATAGAACTGCTGTTTGTGAGGCTGTTGAGTGGTTGAATGTTCCTTCCCTTTCTTTCCTGTTTCTTGAAGGGGTTTGACGGTCGTGGTGCTCCCCGTACAGGTGCTTGGATGCTCCTTCGTTGGCCTTGTGGTTGGAACGCCCCCACGGATGGGGCATGTACTTGTCAGTCCTATTGGTGGTGTCTTCAAAAGCATTGAGCGAGTCCCTGGGGAAAGAATAGTCGCTCCGATGCCTCCTCGATGAGAAAAGGGACAGTGATGGGTACGCCAGAGCGCGCTGGGAATTGAATTTGCTCCGAATGCAAGACGTTGGAGAGGTGCCGCAAGAAGCGTCAGACCGTTGTTGGAAGAGTGACTTGAGGAGCATTCGATCGTCAGCATAGCATGTAAGTAAGGTCTGTAAGACGTCATATCAGACATGACGTCGTAACTAGCAACCAGTCAGCTTTATCCAACCTAGACCCCGTGTCGTCACTCTTCCAGAGCTAGACCCTACCAGACTTCTAGACCAAAGCAGCAGCTTGGTCAGATGTGAGACACACAGAGATGCTATACTAGATCTCTTGAAGGCTGCAAGTGTCTCTGCATCATTGTGGCCTAGTGGAGCACGGAGTCCTTCGAACCCAGGATGATGTTGCTGCAGTCGGTGGTATTGGGTGTCTTTATGCAGCAAGTTTCCTTGTAAACCAGCTCTTGAGAGCCGAGGTGACATCCTCACACCGTCCCAGTGCCTTGAGTCTTGATCTGGGCCGAGGAAAACGCAGCAATGAGCATCCTACGCAAGCACGTCAACAAATCAATGGCTCCAATTCACTGTTCACAACCCAATTCGACTCCGATTGTATTCAAATCATCAAAAGGGGAATCCATTGATACAGCAAGACTATCCCACACATGTCGTCCACCACTTATCAGCCCTTGCCCGTATCGTCTTTGATTGTGCTGCGTCTGGATCGTGAGAGTTTGCCACCCGCTTTACATACCTACCTACCCATTGACCAATTCATCAGCCAGACAACAACAACAAGACCGCCCGTTGCTCTTGGTCTCATGACAAGAATTATTCCCAACCCAACCCAACCACAAACTATTTAGCACGCGCAGCCCTCCTTTGGCTGCGCATCCCGCTGACTGGCCAGATTTACCCTCGCGCTGTCTTCCTGCCTTCCCAGGTTTGTCTGGCCGCCGACGCCGCGGGGGCCCTTTAGGCTGGTCTCGGGGATGGCATTGGCAATGGCGGTAAAGACTTCGGTGACGTTTTGGCCCGTCTTGGCCGACGTCTCAAAGAAGAGCAGGCCTTCCTCGTCTGCGTAGGCCTTGGCCGTCTTGGTGGGGACCTTGCGGGCGCCGGCATTGTCGTCGTCGTCTTCTGCTGCCGCGGCCTGCTCGGCCGGTGCGGCGGCGGTCGACTCGCCCTCGGGGGTTTCGCTCGCGGCGGGCTCTTGCGGTGCCGGGGCTGCCTCTTCCTCCTCGACGCCGTCCTCGACGAGGTCGGCCTTGTTGCCCACGAGAGCAATGACGATGCCCGGGCTGGCCTGGCGCTGCAGCTCGGCGACCCAGTGCTGGGCCTTTGTGAGGGACGAGGCCTTGGTGATGTCGTAGACGACGAGTGCGGCTTGTGCGTTGCGGTAGTACATGGGGGCGAGGCTGGCGAAGCGCTCCTGTCCGGCAGTGTCCCAGATTTCAAACTTGATGGTTCGCGTGGGGAGGTTGCATTTTTGGGTGAGGAAGGCAGCTGGGTTGGGGTCAGAAGGATTGAGCTGAGCGGGAGAGGATTGCTAAGACACACCTCCTATCGTGGGCTCCTTGTTTTCCTGGAAGTCGTTGTTCACAAAGCGCATAACCAGGGATGACTGGCTCCCCGTTAGCATGTCCTCATTCGGCGTTGGAATCCGGCGGGGCGGTCGGGCTGGCGTACTTTTCCGACGGCAGCTTCGCCGAGCAGCACAAGCTTGACGCTGCTGCTGGGCTTGGGGGCGGCAGCGGCTCCAGAGTCGGACATGATTGATATGTGTTGACGTGGGCGGAAAGTGTGGGCGGGGGCGGGATGGTTGCGGCCTTGACGCGCGCTCTCAGCACAGGCGGTCAACGGAAAGTCAGGTCAGCACGCGGCCGGGGATCAGCGGAGCGGTGGTTCGGAAGGATAGAAGGATAAGTTCACGTAATGCGTGTCGCACCACTTGATGCGGACGTGGCGAGGGATGAGAGAGTTAGGGAGGAAGGATTAGGGATGATAATGATTTAATTAAGCCTTATTAGTTCCCTTAATTAGGTCTATATAGTAGCTAGCTAAATTATAGGTAGGTAGGGAAAAACTAAAATCTAGTATAACTATCTTCCCTTTCTAGTATAAAAACCCTATACTATAGAAAATACCTTAGGATATACTAATTTATAAAACTAAATAAGAGGAGCTATTTAGCTACCTTACTTAGAACCTCTAGTATAATACTAGTAGTAGGGTATAAATTATATATATAGCTATACTAGAACTATTAAATCTAGGATATATAGGATAGAGTAGTCCTTATTATCCTTCTAGATCTCCTAATAGAGGCTAACTATATTATAGGTAGGCTTATCCTTACTATTAATAATATAGTAGATAGGGAGGTAGTCCTCCCTATTCTTATTATTATTAAGAATATAACCCCCTACCTTACTAAGTAGCTTATTAATAGTGGTATTAAGGGTAGGGGTATTAAGGATATTATTATTAATGGTAAAGAGGTATCTAGAGAGCTTATTACCTTTAAGCTAGTTTATAGAGGTAAGTATAGGTTATAAGAGGAGAAGTTTAGTATTATCCTATAGCCTATTTAGGAGTAAGGAGGTTAGCTTCTAGTAGGTAGCTTTAATATAGCCTATTAGTACTATTAGGGGTTAGGAGGGTAAAGGGGGAGGTATAATAAGGCTTATTATAGTTATTTAAAGTAGTTTTAGTACTTCTAAGAACTATAGAGTAGAGAGTAGAAGAAGGGAGTAGATAGGTAGAGTAGTATATATAAGGAGTAGGGTAATAGAGTAGCTAAGTAATAACTCTATTAGGATAATAATAGGGCCTTAAAAGGATAGACTAGGTAGAATTAATATAGTAGGCCTTTTTAGAGTATCTAGGTTATAGTAGCCTTAATTCCCTACTTAGTATTAAGTATTTAGGTAAGGTCTATAGTGCCTAAGTCCCTTAAAAGGGCTGGCTAGAGTAGGTTATACTAGGGATAGTAGAGGAGGATATATTTAATTATTTAATTTCTCTAGTAGTAGTAAGGATAAGTAGGAGTATTATAGCCTAGTACCTTATATTTATAGAGGTAGTCTTAAAGCCCTATATACCTAGTCTATAGTAGGGTGGCTATTATTACCTGGGGGTAACTAGGGCTTATATATAAGGTATAGGTATTTATTTACTACTATAGGCCTATTAGAGGGCTACTAGGCCTACTCCTAGTATATAGGTCCTAGATTACTTTCTATCTATTCTTTAGAACCCTCTTAGGGTTATTTAGAAGTACCTAGTAGATTTACTACCTCTTAGTATTATACCTATAGGGGAGGGCTATATAGGTAAGGGGTAGGTCCTTCTAGGTATCTTTAGCTATAATACTATTAAGTATAGCCTAGATTAGGGGAAGGGAGGCTTTAATCTCTATAAGATAGGTATAAGTTATTTTATAGATATTAGTAACTACTTATAGGCTAGTATTCTATACTTTCTTAAGGGTAGTAAGCTAGGCCTTTAGTATTTATCCCTTTTTAAGCTTATAGGGTATATACTAGATAGGGGAGGTATATAGTAGGGAGGAGTAGATAATAGCTATATAGACCTACCTTATATAGGGTATAGAGGCTCCTTAGATACTTATAGTTATCCTTATTAGGGCTACTATTTAATTAAGTACCTTTACCTTAGTATAGGTAATATAGGGCTTCTAGCCCAGCTAGGGGTTAAGGATTATACCTAAGATATATATAGTAGGGGAGGGTTAGACTATTACTAGTCCTAACTATACCTTTATTATAGTATCTACTATCTATTACTTAGTAAAGTAGATAAGTAAGTACTTCTTAGGAGTAAAGATTACTCTATACCTTATTATCTATTAGGTATAGTAGATATATACTTCCTTAAGCTACCTAGTTATATTATCTATAGTATCCCCTACTACTAGTAGGTTTATATTATTAATAAATCCTATAGTATTAGTTCCTGCCTACTTAAGGCTATAGAGTAGGGGTGCTATAAAGAAAAGGAATAGGATAGGAGAGAGTAAGGACCCTTATAGGATTCCTATAATTATTACTATTAAGGGGGAGGTATAATAGCTACTAAGGGAGAGACTAGTATAGTAATCTATAAAGAAGGACTAGATAAAGTAGACTACCTATTTAAGGAGGGTAGCTACTAGAAGGTTATAGAGTAGCCTAGTATATAAGATATAATTAAAAGTACTAGAGATATCTAGGCTAAGTAGGGAGATAATCTTTACTAGTTTAGCTAATACCTAGGCCTAATAGATCTATTTAGTAAGTAATTTAAGTACTATAAGGGTAGAGTGCCCTAAGTATACTCCTATCTATATATTAGGGAGTAGTCTATAATATTCTACTACTCTAGATATCTACTAGGTAGTAATCTACTTAAGAACCTTACCTATAGTATTAAGTAATATAATTAGGTAGTATACCTTAGCTACTATATAGGATGGCTTTTATTCCTTATATAGTATTATAGTATAAGAGTATTTATATACTTTAGGGAGGTAGCCCTGCTAGAGGTATGCTTAGAAGAGCTAAGTAAGATATAGAGCTAGTATTTTACTATACTATTAAAGGTACCTATTAGCTATTCTATCTAGCCCTAGGGCCTTATCTAGGGAGACCTACTTAAT